>CH000013.1:196945-223376 GCA_000149265.1 Ciona savignyi | reverse complement strand
TCCCCCAGCATCACCCCATAATCCCAGTGTATGACCAGGTAATTCCCATGATGTGATATTATTCATTCGTCAGATTGCCAGTCGGAAGGTTGTGTCATCGAATCCTCCCACTTGGATAGGATATTCATGTTTATCCTTATCCCCGTGAATGGGAAAACCAAGGGGGTTAACACAATCAGAAGATAACCTCAGGCCTCCAGGGCAATCGTCAGATAACCTCGCAATTTAGTAGAACCCATTAATCCACTGAGTTTAGGCAATGTTCTTTAAGTGTCTTGCCCAGGTCACAACCAACTAGCTAGCGACCAGTTTCAAACCTGCAACCTTTCGGCTGAAAGGCGTCGCACTAAACCACTGGACTAACTGGCAAGACAACTTGCTAGACCTGTGTGTGACGATGAGTAAGCCACTTTGCACACACTTCTCCAACCCACTGAATTGGAATAGAATATTTATGTTTATCCCTTTGAATGGGAATACACATAAATTATCACATAGGCAATTGTCAAATTACCCTTTTCCCAATATCAAATTACGAGGGCTATTGTAGGGTTTTGTACATATGATTAAGGTTTTCCACTGTTTTGACTCAACATATTAATCAACTGGCTTCAAACATTCACTAATTGCCTTGAACACAATCAACTAAGCAATAGCTGGTTTAACAACTACTGACAGATGACACTTTAACTGACTGTGCTAACAGACCTGTAAAAAAATGTTCACAAAAAACATTACGTAATAAAAACACTGTAACAGATTTGGCAGAAAAAAAACAATTCAGTAACAATAGCTAGTCCATGCAGCTAACTGGACAACCAGTGTTGATTGGAGGTACAATGGGAACATGCAGTTACGTGCTGACAGGCACTGAAGAAGGAATGGATAGGACTTTTGGAACAACCTGTCACGGCGCCGTGAGTTGTAGTTGTGCACAATATTGTATATTTGTCGATAGACTTATTTTTCAATCGGCTTTTTTGACAGCATCAGATCCATAAATTTTGATCCAGTGATTCGTGCCAATTCCTGTCACTAACAAAACAATTCCACAAATTGCCACAGATAGAATAAAATAACCAACTGCTCCTGTTTTTTCTTGACTAGGAATTTCGATGTCTTACTGCCAGCCAATGCAAAATTAAAGAATCCAAAAACGATATGTGTGGCATAGCTTGACTGTGAAACTACTGAATTTTTAAAATACTAAAAGATTGAATTCATTTTTATTTACCCATCTCACCCCAATCTGTATTGTAAGTTTTGTAACCATAGGAATAGGATTGGATATTCATGTTTATCTCCGTGAATGGAAAAACCAAGGGTGTTACCACACGGGCAATCGTCAGATCACCTCGCGCCCACCGCCGGGTTACCGGAGCTATTGCAGTATGTTGTATATGATAGAGACGTTCCTTTAATTTGGCAGAACCCATTAATTCGCTGGGATCAGGCAATGTCAGCAAAGTACCTTGTCCATGGACACAAACCGACTAGCTAGCGACCAGTTTCGCACCTGCAACCTTTCAATTAAAAGGCACTATACCGCCAGACTAAACGGTCAGACTATAACCATGTTCAGTTCTTTGTTTTTTTAAATTAAGCTTTATAAGTGTTTACCACAATTACCACTAGCAATTAACTTGGCTAGCGTTTATAAAGTGACAGGCAAATTATCAAAATCATTTTAATGACCCAATCTCTAAAAGTTAAATATTTGGTTCCAACTTTAATCATAGGATTAAAGAAATTGGCGAAACTGACATTGTTCAGACTATGTGGTGTTGTTGTATCTCTTTTTGCCTTAATTCTTTACATTCAACTTCTTCTTTTGATCAAATCATCTTGTATCCGACCCAGTAGCTTAGTGGGTCAGTGCGTTGAGTTTTAGCCAAAAGGTTGCAAATTCGAAACTGGTCTTTCGTTTGTCAGTTATATCCTGGGTCAATACATTTAATGTACATCGCCTGATCCCAGTGGTTTAATGGGTTCTACCAAAATTAAAGGAACATCTCGATACACAACACACTGAAAAACATCTAGTAATCTGACTGCGATAATCTGACTATTACCCGTGTGAGAACGCCCCCTGCGTATTTTCATTTACGAGAACGTATCAGCATAAATATCCTATTCCTAGCATATCCAGTTTATTTCTAACTTCCTACTTAGCTGTTGGCTATATTTTTAAAACATGTTACTTTTAACTAGATACAAGTTTAAATTTGATTAGAAAGTATTTGGTTTTTAAAAGTCTTTATTAATTTTTCCGAAATCCAGGGAAGAGCGTTGTCTCGTGCAAAGTCTCGTAGAAAACTCGACTTCCAAGCCGTGCTGGACCGACTGGCTGACCAGAATATCTCAATCCGAGTTGCATCTCCTAAGCTTGTAATGGAGGAGGTATGGCTATTTGGGGAGTTTTGTTGGGTCTTGTTGGGTCACTAGTCGGAAGGTTGCGTGATCGAAATCTTTCCCTATCTTTATGTTTAGTTGGTTAGCTTAATCGGTAAGGGCAGTGCTTCCCAAACTAGGGGTCGCGACCCCGACGGGGGTCGCAAGAAAAAAAATTGGGGTCGCAAAAGCTTCCTGTTTTTCATACAAATTGCTTATAATACCCTACTTTATGCTTCGTAGCCTATTTATTAAAAAACTTTCTCTGAATTGAAACGGCATTATTGGCGTTTTTGACTACAGTATAAAGATACATTACACTGTTAAATTCCGTCTGTAGTACTGTGACGAACTACCATTGTTACAGCATAATGTACATTATGTACACATTGAGCCACGGTTTGACTTACTGTGCAAAAACATGCAGAACCATGCAGCTCATTAAATAACAAACTCAGTTTTCGATTATTGTAAATACTGTTGTTTGTCTGCTTTTTTACCGTACTCTTACATTCTTACAACTTAAAATAAGTTAAAAAGACAAAAAGGGGTCGTAAATTTTTTTGATAATGAGAAAAGGGTCGCTCGTAAAAAAGTTTGGGAAGCCCTGGGTAAGGGCATCATTGGTCTGCAGAAAGTTGGAAGATTGTTTCGGCCAGGAAAAAATAATTTGTACCTGCAGTTGCCTGATCTCAGCGGATTAGTGGGTTCTACTAAATTGAAGGAATGTGTAAATCAATATACAACACACTGCAATAGCTCCGGTAACCCGACGATGGGCGGTGATCTGACGATTGCCCGTGTGTTAACTCCCTTGATTTTCCCAATCACGGGGATAAACATCGATATCATCCTATCCGTATTCCGGGTCGAGAAAACGATTACTTTATACCTGCAGTCGGGTACCATTCCAGTGTTTTGAGTAAACGCCCGCGTACATTTTTTTTCAGGCACCAGAATCGTACAAAGACGTTACCGACGTTGTGAATACGTGTCAGGCAGCTGGTATTAGTAAAAAGGCTGTTCGTCTTCGCCCGATTGCCGTCATCAAAGGCTGACTCAGCACCTACAAAATCATGACTCAACGATTTTTCTCGGGGTGGGATTTCCTTCAGTAGAACACGAACTAGCTGGTGGCTTATGTTAGAATTATGGTTTATTTTCTATTTTATGTATTACCTTCGATAAAATATGGTATTATGAAACTGATTTTTTTAAACAAAATTTTCGATTTGTTGTACTACGTTTGCCCATGTAATTCTGTATATATGTTCTGCGCCTCACCTGAACGCGAATTATTTAATATTGAAACGAGACTTAGTTGTGCAAATATGTATTATCCTGTACGTATTACCTTTTTCGTACTGAAAGCGAAGTCCTATATTGAAACTCTTTTTTACGTCGATTGTCGTAATACAGTACTATGTTCCAACTTATAATGGAATTTCAAAGTTCACCTTTTTCACTGCCAAGTTTCGAAAAAGTTTCAAAACCTTTTTCAAAAAATCGTGATTAATGCTTTTTTAATGTCATGTTGTTTATGATTCTCTCACTATTCAGCTAGACGTAATTTTCCTCATTTTTATTATTAACGCCAAGACTTTATTTACCCTAAACTAAAAAAGAAATGACATTAATATCGAGTTGGGTTTATAAATTGCGACTGTTTAAGCTTAAGGGGTAGGATAGAATATTAATGTTTAACCCCGTGAATGGGAAAACCGATGGGGTAAACACACGGGCAATCGTTAGATCACCTCGCGCCCACCGTCGGGTTACCGGAGCTTTTGCAGGTGTGTTGTATAATGTATATATATACATTGTATATGATAGACACGTTCCTTCAGTCAAATCCTAAGGCAATACACATAAGAACATGGTCTGATCTAAGTGGTTTATTGGGTTCTAACAAAATTGAAGGAACATTTAGATCATACACAACACACTGAAAACCTCCAGTAATCCGACCGAAGATAAATTATTATACAGTATCTACACATAGAAACCCAGTTTCTCTACACTATGCCTGAACTCTGGCTATCAGTTAAGTGATTACGTCACAATATGCATTGTGTCGAATTTACCACAACATTGAGTAATCCCTAATATTGTAGTAACATGAAAGTTAGGTGTTAAGGGTGATTCCGGCTGGATATTTAGAATAATGAGCACAAGAGGTAAGTGTGAAACGTTGTTTAAACATGTGTGGTTTATGCATTTCATCATAGCCTTAATTTAGGCGTTGTTACACGGAATATCGTAGATTACCCCGCAACCAATGTCGTATTTGTCCGACAGATTAGTCTGGTGGGTTAATGCGTCGCCTTTCAGCCGAAGGGTTGCATATTCGAAACTAGTTGCTAGCTAGTCGGTTGTGTGCAAGGCACTTAACTTACATTGCCTGAAAGGTTTTAATGGGTTTTAACAAACTGAAGGAACGTGTCTATCATACACAACACACTGTAATAGCTCAGGTAACCCGACGGTGGGGGCGAGGTGATCTGCCGATTGCAAAGGCATCACATCGGGACTCTAGGATATTCATGTTTACCAGATAGAAGCTGGTTCAACCTTCACTGATTCTGAACACTTTTTGCCCATTTTTTTTCAATGCAAACAAATGGTGACTTAAAAACAACCAAACGGATTCAGCTGGGCCGGTTAGTCTGGCGGTTAAGTGTGTCGCCTTTCAATCGAAAGGTTGCAGGTATGCAAACTGATCGCTAGCTGGTCGGTTGTGTCCTTGCGCAAGGCACTTTACGGACATTTCCTGATACCCAGCGGATTAATGGGTTCTACCAAATTAAAGGAACGTGTTTATCATATACAACACTTTGCAATAGGTCTGGTAATCCGACGATGAGCGCGAGGTGATCTGACGATTGCCTGTGTGTTAACCTCCTTGGTTTTCCAATTCACGGGAATAAACATGAATATCCTGGAGGCCTACTATACCCATCCCCTGGAGTGTGTTGTATATTATTGGCACATTTCTACTGCTGTACTTCAACATAATAATTTACGTACGTTAAGTTTCTTGCCCAAGGACAAAGATGACTTAACCAAAGTTATTTTTTAATACAAACAATTAGTGACTTAAAAACACCCCAAACGAATCGTATAACTGATGTACAGATGAAGAGGTCCCACCCGAGCCTGACCGACTGACCGTCATACCGGGATTCGCTCTTCCCGAAGAAGACTCATCTCCAGCGGACCCTGAAATCACCCCCACCGACGTCCCACCTGAGAGCATTATACCGGACGGGGGGTGGGGGTGGGTTGTCACCTTTTCAGCTTTTATGATCAACATTGTGCTGATCGGGATTCACAACTGTTTCAGTCTTGTCTATGTCGACTTGATCAAGCAATTTGAAGGCTCACTATCCAAAACAGGTACAAACCACATTCGCGTATACACTAATTTAAATCGGCAACATAGTACAGCGGATAAAGATTGCGAGGGCAAAAACAAGTATTCGACCTATCCTTTCGAATTTCAGCAAACCAGCTATGTTTTTCTTAAAAAAAATTATATGAAAGTAAAAACAGGCTGTGTTGTTCTTACGTAAAATATGTTATCTCGATTTTACCCGAATAACCAAATAAGAGACAAATTTAAAAAATGGCATATTATCTGTTCCTAAACTGTACTATTTAAACAAGAATATATTTCTCCAGCTCGAATTGCCGGGAGTCGATATTATTGAAGCCTTTGTATTTTGTTTTTGTTTTAGCTTGGATTGGATCGATTGCATTTGGTTGTATTCTTATTTTTGCACCTTTGAGTGGAGTCTTGTCAAACCGCCATGGATGCAGGAAGGTGACACTCTTTGGGATTCTCATTTCCGCCGTATTTTTGTTTGCATCATCATTCGCAACGTCCATAGAAAGCTTGTACATTACTTATGGGTTCGGGTTCGGGTTTGGAACAAGCTTGGCGTACATGCAAGGCGCAGTGATGGTTACAAGATATTTCAGGTGCGAATACTGATTAAAATACTCAAATTTATTTCTATTTATGGGCAATTATATACTCTCTTAATCGCTATTTATTTGCCGAAAAAATAAATATTTTACGGGCAACTTTCAGATTACCTCGTGCCCGTAGTCGGGTTACGGGTAACTATTGAAGTATGTTATTAACGACGAAGACATTGCTATAGTTTTTGCTGTAAACTCATTATTCATTGAATTCCAACAACTTCCGTTAAGTTTCTTGTCCAAGGACGAAACCGAACTAGCTAACAGCTGGTGTCAATTACCGCATTCTGCTGGTTTCCCTGTCTATTTCCACGAGGTACCAGACTGGAGGCTTAACGCAATGAGACATTTAGTTTCAATTTCACCAATTCAGTATTGTTATCGCGCTACATACCAGATATAGCTATAGTCTGTCGGTCCGTACGCTGATGTTTCCGGTTTATTCATACTCGGCCGCATCTGCCGGTTAGCTCAATCGGTTGTTGCGTCGTTTTATTTCAGAGTTCATATTAACACAACCCAGCTACCGCGCGAGCGGTTTTGACTTCGAATCTAGACCCTCTAAAAAATAAACCCCACCTGACTTAGACTTTTATTCACAAATGTATTGGTCCTTAATATGAAACTTTTGATTGAAAGAATAAACAAAGCAAAGATGTTCTCAATTTTTATTAATTGCTTTGTTGAAATAAACAATCGAAAACATACTTTAACTGTATTGCAGTTCAAAGCGTGCATTGGCGAGTGGTATTTGCCTGGCAGGCAGTTCGCTTGGTACTCTGGTTATAGCACCGATATACAACACATTAGGAGTCAACTACGGTTGGAGAGTTGCAATGCGTGTCTTGTCTGGAGTGATCTGCTTCACATTTGCATGCGCGGCAACTTACAGGTAGGTGGGCAGGCCGGTGTTGTTAGGGTGCAGCTGACTCGGTGACTTTGGTCATTTGCTGCATCCTTTGCTGCACATTACTGTGAATTACTCTATATATTGTTGTCGTTTGTAAAAATGTGATGTCAGCATAAATTAAAAAAATAAACTTGTGGAGAATCGATGAAATTGAACCCGGTATTAGCACACACACGCTTTCTGTAATGTCCAACACGTGCATGACAGAAAGATGTATTGCAAACACCGAATCCCTGTGCTTTTCAGGCCGCTGACGGATCCAAATTCAGTTCCAAAGTCGACCCAAGAACGCATTCAGACCTCTCCAGCCCGTGGTTTCGTCATGGAGCTCGCTCTGTGGAAAAACAAAGCATTTTTAATATGGTGTCTAGCGGTTGGACTTTGTAAACTGGGATACCTGGTTCCGTGGGTCCACATGGTGAGCTTTCGACTCTAGCAGCTGATGCGTTCGCTAACTTTAGCACACACACGCTTTCTGTAATGGTGAACCATAACATTGCAAAAAGCTTGTCGCGCTGACGTTAGAAACATGTATGGGCAGCCAAAGTAGCAAGAGCTTTGACGATTATTGCTGTGTACGAGGCTCGTACGCATCATCTTTGATCGTAACACGATACGTGATTGATTGTGCGCTTATCCGGTTCTCCGGCACCAAGCACAGCTGCTTAACAGAACTTAGGAAACAAAGCGCGCGGTCTATACTTGTGTTACTATATCTACAATATGTCCAGCGCGAAACCGCAGTTTAAACCGAAACCAACCGTTGCCCAACTTACAATTACGTTTACAAATAAACAAGAATGTCTAAGGTGCATTAAATCTAAGGGGTTTCAAATTAACACTATTTAGTTTTAACGTCCATTAAATCTAAGGGTTTAAAATGACAATATTTAGTTTTAAATTAAGCATTACCTTATTAACATTTAGTTGTAATTAACGTGCATTAATTACTTACAATTTTAATTTTCGTTAACAAATAAATGTTTTCCCGAATTTTTAACCCTTTTATATGCAGCCGCACCTTATCAATATTGTAACGTTAATTATTTACAAATAATTACTTAAAAATTCTACTCAGTTCTGGTTTGGCGCATCCATATTCACTAAAGTACTGTTCTGATAACCAATCCTTTTAAAAATGAAACCAAAACTTGTTTCTGTTCCTGTTTAACTCAGTACAAGATAGTAACTTAGACTACAGTAACTGAAAATATATGATAAGAACTTACTGACGACGGTCTTTTATAGCGAAAAGTGGTGTGCTGGGTAAGCGATTAGAAATTAAAAACGCGAAACAGAAAGACTTCTGTGCTAGAGCTCAACCACACTAATCAGACTGGACCGAAAACGACTGTGCCTGGTCTGCTCTTCGACTTTATTTTACCGCTCATCCGGAAACACGTGTTAGCTGCCTCCCATGAATTTTGCTGACTCGGCAAATCTGCTGAGCTGGTACCATTCACAACACGAGCATAGCATTTCAGTTGCTTTTTCCTCAACACGTTAAAGATCATATGCGTATAAATGCATGAAAACTTTCCGACTCTGGCCCAAGCAATTTTTCGACATTCTATAGACATATTTACACTAATACAATGGCGGCGAAATTTTCTTGGGTTGCGACACTCTTAAGTTTTATCCAGTGCATACAAGCTTTACCTGCATTGCTTTTTAATACCTATTAGATCCAGTATAATTATGAAAAGAGTATAAAACACTTTTTGAAAGAGTGGTTATGAACTAGTATGCAAAACATACAAAACGGAGCGTAATAGTCAGGCTACATGACTTTCCATTTCTGGTTTCTACGCTTATAATTTCGCTGACTATATTAACAGCATTATACTTTTTATGTACCTATAAAAATAAAAAGAATCTTATATATGGAAAAAAGTCTTGATTCATATTTATATTCTTAAAGCCAATACTCTTTAAAAATGTAGATTTTGCGGACGTTTCGGCTTTGTATCTATATTACCATCTTTAGTGCAAATTGTTAGAGTGCAAGGCGTGTATGTCCAAATTCGCAGCATTAAACTAAAATGACAAACACGGAAGCAAAAACAAATGGTGAAATGATAGTCATTCTTTGCTCAAGTGCACACTCCTTATAATTGTTAGGTCCGTTTTTTGTTGCCATGTTTGATGCAATATTAATTGCATTATATTATTAAATAATATATCTAATAATGTATTGCGCACTAGTCGAAGTGTGTTTTTTCCAGCACTTCTACGCAAATTTGATTTAAATTTACATAGAAGATTAGTCATGGGTAGTTGCTATTTAGTTTAGGCTGGCGACCATGACATAAATGTTTCATTACGCTAGTGACTTTTTATGTCTTTAATATTAGTTTTACGCCCTAGTAGTTAGTTACATCACCATATCTAACAAATTAATGCACTTATTGGCTGCCAATACGTTACTTGCTGTGTTATTATTCGCTTTATTCATTTTCCGGCCGTATGTTTCGACAACGCAATTACCGATCTAATGAACGTATGCGGAAAGAGAGCTAATAGTATCTTTCCGATGATCATTTTACCGATGTTCAATTTATCATTATTACTGTTGTTATTAATTGCCCAAACTGTCCTTGTTTAATTTCCGTTAAGACGATATCTTCGCTGTCAACACAACGCAAGAAAATGCAGCAGGTTGCAATTAAAGCCTAACAATGTACCGAAGTCTGCTTATTGGAAATACCTTGTTTTATTTTTCATACCTACGAGATAAACCGAAAAACGTTTGTTAACAAGTTCTCAATAGCCATCTGAGATTGGCCTTTAATTTGTTTTTTGTTTGTGTGTTTTTTGTGTAAATGTATGATTCAAATGCCCGACAGTCGTATTACTGCCAATTTCGTTATACTCTCCAGATACAATAATATACAGCAGTACACGACCAGCGTACATTTTTTTACAGCTCTTGTTCTTTTGCGTAAATATTTCCTCTGGTATTCCTCTTAATTTAATGTAGGCTGCTAAGATTTAAACACGACTATTTTTTCTACAACATTTTCATAATGCACAGGGGCTGAATACTAAAGGAAAATAGATAAGGGGTTAAGAATAGAATAGCCATAAGAAACATTTTAATAAGCTTTACGAAATTACGGATATTTGGGTTCACCGATTAAAATAATGAAATTTAAAAAGCTTTTATTTTTAATTTTGAAAACATAACCACCTTTTTGTCTTTTTTATGGCCTCAAATGTTTTTAATGGCCTCAAACATTACTTATTCATCTATAATAGTTAATCCGGCACGGATACAATGATTTGTTGTTGGATTTTTGGATAACTTTCTTGCTATATATACCTTTCATATGAATCAGATGTTTTCATTTTATCGTAAGGTGCGTCTTTACACGCCAATGGTTAAAGACACCATACGCATCATCGGGTAATTCAAGATCTATTGCAGTGTGTTGTATGATACGGTTCATCTGTTTTAGTTTAACGCATCATTCTACTAAGGAAACAAACGATTCAGTCACCTGCCGGTTTCGATTCAACAACCTTCCTGCTGAAAGGCAACGCTCTAACCAACACGGAGTGCAGTCGGACGATTTGAAAGCCAATAACACCCAAGTCTAATCCGAATGTTTATTATAAAACACAAAGCTGTTTTTACCAAGAAAGAATACATACGAATACCCAAAACAGTTTCAATTTATTGAAGGTGAAGTTGTGCGGAGATGTGGGAATCGACCGCCCGAAAGCGGCTGCCATACTTCAGTACATGGGCATCACATCAACCCTCAGCAGACTGGTCGCGGGCAAAATGGCGGACTCGCCGTATATCAATCGCCTCTATCTGTCCCAGATCAGCGCTTTCTTGATGGGCCTGACCAATCTTATGCAACCGAGGTATACGTTTATAACTGTTTTTTTTTTCGTAGAAATGTAAACTGGATTCTTCTTGACCAAGTTCAATTTTAAGTATACAAGTCTCATAAACAAAATAAGCATTTTCTGCTGGTCATTCAGACTGTTTTTTTAAACCGAATATTGCATATAAATTGACCACGCTAACAATTTGGACACACAATCGTTCGGTAAAGCCCAACCATTTTTATTTATTTTTGATTGAACTAAGTTTCGGACTTGTGATGGGCTCGTCACTTTTGTCGTTTTTAATTTTAAATCTGTCGAAGTTTCAGTCACATTAACGATTTGACCACTTTCGAACCCTTGTTGGGCTCGTTGCTAGGACCGTTTTTATGTAACTTATAAGATCGGTTTGTTTTTAGGTAAATTACATAATGGCCGCCTTAATTATTCAATTATCCGGTCATTTATTAATCCACACGTTTTTTTATCAGTTTTAGTTTTGAACCCATGATTGCTAAAACCGTTTTTTGTATGTAAGTCGGTATATGTATTGGTCGCGTTAACCATTCGGTCACACGACACACAAACCTGGTTAAGATCGATTGTAATGCTCAACAGCGCCATCGGTGTTTGTAAATAATATCACAACTACCATAAATGGCTATTTTACTGAATACCATGTGAATCATTGTTTTGAAACAAGACATGGAAGGTCGTGTGGCTGAATGGTTAACGCGACCGATACATATACCAATACTATACAAAAACGACCTTAGGGGCAAGCCCACCATGGGTTCGAAACTTAGCTAAAAAAATAAACCAGACAAGGACAGCTGTGTAGGCAGCTTTAGCCGAATGGTTAACGCGACCTATTTATATACAAATTACTAAATACAAACGATCTCTGTATCATTGGTTTGAAATTTACCCTGAAACCGAAAGTAAACAGCTATGTGTCGGAATAGTTAGTGCGACAGACTTGGATATACAGAATTAAAACATAATAAAACAGCGGCATTTCGGACGAGACTCCGCGGGTTCAAACCTTGTTGGGCTTAAAAAAATTAAATCATACCCAAGTTGAACTACCGTCTGGTTGAATGAGCAGCGCAACAGTTTTATATATGGAATGCAATTTAACAACAGCATATTTAACTATGGGTTTCAAAAACTTACATAAAATAGCAAGTTAAATAAAAATAAATAAAAATGAACTATAAAATATAGCCCAACATAGCCCATAGAACATATTTATTCTGTGTTCATACAGTATAACTTTTTTTAAGCACAATTTTTTGTCTGTTTACAGAAGTGTCAAATTTTAATCGAGAAAACATTTTTTTTGAAAAAAAACAAAACTCTTTATTTTAGTATATTCTCTAAAGACGGGATTCTGTCGTACGCGATCGTGCTTGGTATCTTGGACGGAGGCGTCGAGATATTGTTACCAGTGATGACGCTGGATCTTGTAGGAGCCGATCAATTATCCATCGCATGGGGATGTATTCTAGCTGTCATTTCTCTCAGCTCTCTGGGACCACCTATTGCAGGTTTAATAAAAATCTCCGAGTTTTGCCCGCGAAGCGAGAATGTTTCATTTATAAGAGTTGCATAAAACGTTCAATAGAATTTTTGTATATTTAATTGTCATTTAAACAGACAATTAAAAGAATGAACGACATTTTACTTCCAGCTTTTTGACCAGCTTAAGTGCGTACCCACGATTGGATCGCCACTGAGACTTTTTATGTAGAGAAATCGTTATAAAATCAAATGTGTTAACCATTTGGCCAAATAACCTTTTCCCAGTTGTAATTTCATTCACCAATGATAAAAGAAAAATTAAGGTTGCCATTTTAAGGGTGAAGCCGTAATGACAGTGTTAGCAGTCTCTACCGCCATCTCTATGGCATCACCCTTAAAATATCAAGATTAATATTATGTCTCCGTTTCAGGTGCCATGAGAGACAGCAGTGGTAGCTACACAGACGCCTTCTATTTCTCCGGTACCCCAATGGTTCTGTCTGCATTTGTGTTGGCGTTGATCCCACTATGGGCAAGGAAACAGAGCCAGTTACCCGAAGAAAGCTACTTGTCCATCGACCCAGCCCTGATCAACCCGTTTCAAGAAGTCAGCAAAAGCCCGAAACGTTCTAAACGTTTCTCTAGAATTGTATCAACTTTACAACAATGCACTAATGTTAAGAACTTAGTTAAAGGTAAGTGATTGAAATCAATTTTAAGTAAATGCATTTATTTACGTAAGGTTAAAATAGGCATGGTTTTACTCTTCTTATGAAATAGAAAACTCATAAAAGTGTATACATTGTTGATATTACGTTAATCTTCTACAATAGAGTTAAAGGGAGCAATACATGCAATAATGATACAAGCTAGATAAAGTATGCGACGGCAGTCTGACGTGACTATGCTTAAAATCTCACACCACGCGTTTAATTATGACCCGGAAATTCCCAATCGTTTTAAACCGATTTGAAACAAGTTGATTAAGCGTTTTTTCTGGCCTGTTTGATCAGAAATGTGCGGCATAGACAAAATCCACTATCCTATGTAGATGGCCTATATGTGTGAAATAACCCGCTGATATAAGAAATATAGCACATAACACTATTGTACCAGAATACAACTAAGCCTGTATAAAACGTGTTTTTTTTACGCAGGAAAACAGCCGCCGCGCGAGTCCACTGAACTGCTTCGGCAGACGCAGAGGCATAGCGAGAGCCACAAAGACAACGTGATCATCAACGAAATCGCGCACAAGGAGATATCCTTTCATGATATTACAACCGTCGCACAGCCTCACTTTAACGAAGAATTATGATACATGGCGCTTGCCGTGTGAAAATAAAAAAGAACGAGCCTAATTGTGCGCTATATTTGACAGCCTAATGCGCAGGATATAGCCCATTCCAGTGGTCGGCAACCTTTTGCACTAGTAGAGCCATTTTAACCGATACTTCACAAAATTAAAATCACGGGAACACTTGAAAATATTTTGGCAATAAAAGAAAAACAACTCTGTGTAAGATTAAGACGCAAGTGTTCTTCTGTTTGTTTCACTTATTAATTAATCTTAAACTTAAGCATTCGATACAGTAGCAACAAAACTAATAAGAGCCCCATCAGAAGGATGAAAAAACCGCAGGTTGCCGACCCCTGGCCTATAACGTAGAAAGAAGTGCACAAATGTAGTTTGACTGATACCGGTTATTATTCGAAGCCTAGATCGCGAAGCGTAGTCTGTAGGAAACCGTTCTTGGTAAAAGTTATATAAGCCTATACCTTCGGTGCTCCAATTGATTAATTTAGTTAGTCGCTCGTTCTATAGGTTGACCATGTCTATAATTAAACGTTATGCAGCTGTTTCGGTATAGAGTGGCCCTTTTCCCAAGAGAAGCGTTTAACGACTTAACCACACTTCGTCGCCTTCGTAGTATAAGCTGACGTTGTATATCTGGTGTGTATACTAAATTTAATTCTTAGTTTTGATAAGTTGAAAGCAGATCAGAAGTTCTTTATTAAAGTGGGATGTCGCGAAAGCTATTTTTTGTTTTTGCTGTCTTGGTGATAGCTCTTGTAGCCTTCGTAGTTTTATTTTTATTAGGTAAGTTACATGAATTATTACTTTTGCACTAGATCTGGTGTTTCTTAAAATATAGTAAATACTGTACTGGGTGGCTAATTTAGCAGGTCAGCTCTTTTTGTAGACAATAAGTCAAAATTTGTCAAAAAGAATTGGCTAGCCAGCATGCCTTATCTGACCATGCGTTATTTACTTATAATTGCTACGACTAAGATAAAAGGCTAATAGTTTTACATACTCAGTACAGCTTATCAAACCAAATTAAGCAAATCGTATTTTATTGCGCGATTTTTCCACGAAAACTTGCCTAAAAATCCGCAAAAAATACCTGGACAATTTGGTATATAGCGTATAATTAGGCCGTTGAATTTTCACTTTGTTGTGAATTAAGTATATTGTGCAAACAAAAAATACTATATTTTAATATTGTTTTAAACGTTTAAGTTTAACAGGGCCTATTTAAACGTTTGTTCTTCAGTTTTAGTTCAGCTCATTATTACACTTCAGGCAAGTATAGTGCTATATGAATTACCGCTAAGTTACCGGACTAAGTTTCGAACCAACGATGGGTCCATTACGAAGGGCGTTTTATACTATTTTTGTTTATTTGACTTCCACAAGTTTTAAACCCGCCATGTGATCATCTTGTTTTATTTTATAGCTGTAGAATTAGGTGTTTATGAATTACTCGAACTAGAACTAATTTAAGATTCGCGCGCAGTGCTGCCTTTTTATTGCTCTAACATGGTTAAGGTTAAATTAAAAAAATTGCAAATTGTACCGATTTAATATTTTAATTGTTAAGTTTGACGGCATCGTATGTTTGTTTTTTGTTATGTTTTATCATCTGTGTACAGTTGAGGTGTTTTAACTGCCGTAAGTTTGCCATTTTTTCTAATTCTTTTTAAATTTTGTCACCCTAATTTCTTCATTGCTGTAACGAAAGAGCAAAAAATACAGTAAACCACACAAAATTTAATTTACTTATAAATACAATACCGACACCACGCGGTAAATGATTTCAGTTTCCCGCCTAAATGTCAAATATTTGAAATCTGCAACACGAGGTATATAACTGTTTATGTTTTAGCTTATTTTGGAATCGTTGCCAACCCTGGACTTCAGGTTTGCAATACACCGGAATGTACTGAAATAGGTAAGTTTTTTGTAGTGTACAGTAAGGCTATAGATAAGGAATAGATAACTAAAGGCATTGAAATATGGGTGTCTCTAAATATTACAGGATCGCTTGGAGCGCTTGGACCACTTAGATTGCTATGGAAAGTAATTTTAATCTTTTCCCAAACACTTATCTCAACCCTAACATAAATATCATGGCTTTTGTAAGTACGAAGTATTAATTATCTATGAACCAGGTAATACTCATTTGTGACAATCACCCCTGTGAATAGTTTATTTTCGTAATTCCTTTTTAAAAATTAAAGAAAATGGAGGTGGTAAAACAAGTCGTTACATCACATCAAGGTTACACATTACAGAAATAGATAATAGAAAAATACGGGCATACCATTACAAATTATAAAAAACCCAAACGAACGTTAGAATTTATATATCTTAATTACTAGCCTTGTTATCTAGGCCTGCAATATATGGCCCAGTGGCCGACTGGACAACGCGGTTAATACATATACCAATGCATACAAAAATTGTGTTCAAGCTTATCATGTGTTTGAAATTTCATCAGATGTAATGAAAGATATAATAGGATATTCATGGTCATCCCTGTAAATAGGAAAACCAAGGGGGTAAACACACGGGCAATCGTTAGATCATCTCACGCTCATCGTCGGGTAAGCGGAGCTTTTGCAGTATGTTGTATAATTGAGACATTCCTTCAATTTGGTAAAAACCCATCAATCCGCTGGGTTCAGGCAAGTCTGTTAAGTGCCTTGCTCAAGAACACAACCAACTAGTTATCGACCAGTTTTGAACCTGCAACCTTTCGGTTGAAACGCGGCGTCGCACTAAACCACCAGACCAACTGGCCGGACTAATAAACAAGTTATCCCGGCAATTGTTTTATGTCTTGTACATGCAGCTGCTTTCTATCAACGAAATATTGATCCTGACGTTGATCCGTGTGATGATTTCTTCGAGTTTGCTTGCGGAAGATGGATCAGTGAAAATCCCATCCCCGATCATGAAACTAAACGTGAAATATATTCCGTACTTACGGAAAATGTGATAAACCATGTCAGAGGTAAGTTATAAAAGGCTTTTTAAATGTTACGTCTTTTTGTTGTGTTTATCATTAGTTTAATAGTATAGCATGGTTCGGTAGAAAAGCTTTGTACCTAAGGTGTTCAAAAATTATTTTAAATAGTAGTTTAGAATTAGAAATTCCATTTTAAAATACAGAAATCTTTCTTGGTGTCATAAAGAAATCAAACTAGCACAAACAATAGCCATAATTGTTAATTAGTCTGTAATAGTATGGTATAGGAAGTAGGTAAATGGTTTTTATGAATTATCCTTATTCCACTTATAAAAAATGGACATTGCAAATCAAGGAGGGTAGACCTATTGTAAATCACACCTAATTTGGCCATAGTTCGAACAAAAAATTATTATCCATGCTTTACACTAGCGATATTAAATGTCAGGTTAATCACAACCTGTCAAAGCAGTGACGGGACATTTTTATTTAAATAAGTTAGGATATTCATGTTTATCCTCGTGAATGGGAAAACCAAGGGGGTTAACACACGGGCAATCGTCAGATCACCTCGCGCCCACCGTTGGGTTACCGGAGCTATTGCAGTGTGTTGTGTATAATAGACACGTTCCTTCTGTTTAGTAGAACCTATTAATCCGCTGGGTTCAGGCAATGTCCTTAAGTGCCTTGCCCAAGGACACAACCGACTAGCTAGCGACCAATTCCGTACCTGCAACCCTTTGGCTAAAAACCGACGCACTAAACCACCAGACTAACCATCTGACTTACATTAATCATGATTGATATTTTCAGAAATACTGGAAGATGAAGAATACAATGAAACAGACAACACTGCCTTAAATAATGCAAGAAATTATTACAAATCCTGTGTGGATATTAGTAGGTTTTGTGGATGCAAACATTATGATATTTAATATGCTTCTATGTGGGGATGTGCATTTCAGAATCAAAATTCGAATTTGGTTTAAATAGGAAATGTTTCTGAACTATTATTTATTTATATTGCTTGATTTACAGTTAAAAAGTGGTTAAATTGCACTTCAATTTTTTTATTAAATAACCTTGAAAAATTTAATTCTCACTTCAAGTAACTGCAATTGAGAGCAGGCTTACAGATGTGACAAACACATAACCTTAGTCAAACCATAATTAACATTATGTTGCACACTTCATTGTGTGACCGTAGCTATTGGTGTGTGATGTCTATGATTGCCACCTTCCTTCATTTTAGCACAACCCACTAACATACTGTGTTTGAGCAATGTTTGCTAAGTGCCTTCCTTAGAGATACAATCAACTAGCTAGCGACTAGTTTGGAACCAGAAACTAAAAGGCAACGCACTAATCCACCAAGCCATTCGGTCGGACAAAAATTAAGCCCATGCACGACTCGCTTTGCCTTAATCTATACAGGCTTTAGTTTGATCGGATGAATAATCAGTTAGCAAAATACAATACACTTAACACTAGCCATTTTCAGAAAGAATTGAAGAATTGGGAACTAAACCGTTGCTTGAATTACTTGTTGGTAACCTATCATGGCCTGTAATTTCAAAGCAATGGCATGATGATGATTATGACGAAATTGGAACTTTATCCACATTGCAAGGAGAATACAATAATAAGATATTGGTTATGTTCTACGTAGGGACTGATGAAGATAACACAACATCATTTGTTCTAAAAGTAAATTGAAGTTGTAATTGATATTTGTTGTTTTTACTTTTATCATTCAATAAATTGTGTGTTAATGGTTATTAATTTATGATGAGGTTAACTATATGTCATTCTCATTAGATTAGAAGGATTATGTTGTAATAAATTGGAGCAGTGTTTTCCAAAAGAATATCTCTTAAGGAAACAGCTGTCAGCAATGTTGCCTTGCTAAAAGTGGTCAATATCACGTCCATGTCCAATTATTTCACTATTTTATTTACCTTTTAATAACTAAAGTGCTTTCAGCCTTGAGTCATACAAAAGTATATTAAAAAATTAAATTAATTTTGAAAACTTTTTCCAGTTGGACCAAGCATCACTTGCAATAAGGGATGTATACTATAAAGATGATGTCAAATATTCAAAGGTAATTGTGGGTGAATGGGTGTTAATCATCAAAAATATGGTTGACTACAACTGTACTTACCATCAGAATACTAGATTCTAATATTGGTAAACTGATCATAAAAATGGCTTATTGGTTAACCATGTTTTCACAGTTTTTTCTTTACATAAAAAATATAGAATAGGATATTCATGTTTATCCCCGTGAACTTATGTTGCTAATTATTAATTTGCAAATAATATTGAAATTTATCTGTTTTTGATAAGGTTTAACGGCCATGTTTGTTTTTACACTGTTATACCATGTATATTTAGTGACTTTTGACATATATATATATTCATGCTAACATTTGTTACTGTAACTAAGAAAAGAAAAAATAAATATATAAACAACTTTATACTCTAGATCCAGAATGCGTTAAGGACGCTCATGATCAACCTCGCAACATTAGTTGCGGAAAAAAGTGGGATCGATATTCACCCTGATAACATTACGCGCGATATGACTGATGCTTTTAACTTTGAGATGGAAGTCGCTAAAATCAAAGTGAGTGTTACAATAAATATGTTGTATTTTTATATTGGAGGTACTTGGTAGTGAATAAAATTAAAGCGAAACATGTCGGGTTATATAGCATGAAATGCACGCAAAGAATATTACATACCGAAGTAAATGATTTTTACATACATGCGTGCATGATTAGAAATTAACGCAGTTGAACAACAAAGGCTTGTTGCTTCAATGCTACCTGGACACAGGTTTTCGAAGATTTTATATCTGTAACCTGGGATTAAGCATGGCGTTCATGTGCAAAAGGTCTACAGCATTAATCTTTATTTTGACCACTAAACTTACTGGTTTTGTCACAAAGATTCTTGCCCAGATTTAGTTGGTTGTAGTGATTTGTCCAAAATTTAAGTAACAAATAATGACAAGTTTCAAGTCTACCGATTATTGAGACTATCAACATAAAATATTCTAACAAATCTAAAAGAAGGAATGATCTATTTCTATCAACGTTCTTTCGACTTTAATAGATATCTCAGGTACCACCCGCTGCTAGTTAAATGTGATAATCAGCCACTATAACACAGCCATTTTACCGTGTCTGACATACCAAGGCAAAGTGTAATGAACGTTTATTCAAAAAACAGTTTAGCTCTAATTGTAACATGCGGAGAGTTGGGAGATAAGCCTGACGTTGATAAGATCGAAACCAGCTGATTGCTAGTCCATATTATCCAATGTCATGGTACTTAAAAACCAACTGTCTAAAAAAGGCAATCATTATATGCTATGCAATGCAGAAGCTCCATTAATCCAAAAGTAGTTAACCGGTATTTTAACAAACACTGGATTGTCACATCGCTTGGGGTAAACATTAATTAATTTTATGCTGTGGTCACATTCACATGCCTTTAAAGGAACCTGGACTGATGTAATATAATATCATCTAAGTGGAACAAACATGGAAAACAAAAATATTCAAAATTTAACAGTTTTTTTGTTCCAGGGAAGTTCTTCCAATCCTAACAGCAGCTACAATGTTTTGAGTTTATTAGAACTGAACAGTGAAATACCTGGGGTAAGTAGATTCTGTTTATTAGCAGTTAGCAGCTGGAACTGCTTAGCATGTATAACTTTGCTACATCTGGTTCTAATCACTGATGTAAATGTTAGAATTAAGTTCTATATAGTTTGGATAAATGGTAGAATTTTATGCTCCTTAAAAATGCTCCTTTTGTTTCTAATATTCTGACCAGGCGGAAGTAGACAGTAATAACATGTAGGTTTGGTTGTGAACAAAACAATTTTAACTTTGTCAGTAGAATGATTATTTTGAGGGATAAATTAAGGTCCAAGCACCTAAGAGTTATGTAGCAATTTCGTGTCCCTGTTGTGATTTTTTAGTTGTCTATAAATTCTTACCCTGATTTTAAACGACCTGTAAACGGGCTTTAAACTAAATTCTTATGAGCTTCCTGTTACGTTATGATTGTTGCGTGACGAACGAACGGAATGCACAGACCGATCTGAGAACAAGATTATTAATCTGAACACAGAGTTCGCCAGTGCTGTGTCCTGGCAGAATTGCCGGAATTCGTTTAACTATGTGTTTTAATGGATTTACATTTAATCAAGAATATAAGAACTTTCTGTGATGGAGGCTGAATTGCGATAGCCATAAATTAGTAGAGGTAGCAGCAGAAGAACCAACTAATTAATGTCAAACCCTACAGTTATAGCATCCTAACAGGCCTTAAACTTTTTTTTCTGTTTTAACTATTTTCTATTTCAGTTTGATTGGGTACGGCTTGGTACAGAAATAATCAGGGATGTCAACTTCACTCCAAACCAAACATTAATAGTGGGAAACCGGCAATACTTGCAGGATTTAGTCGAACTTCTTCGCAATACATCAAGCAGGTGATGATACTTATTTATGTCAAATGATTTAATTTTTCATTTACTAAATTTTAATTTATTTTTGTTCTAATATGTTTGCACATTTAATTTTTTATTTCTATTTACCTGTTGTATTCTTGTATTGGAAGTACTTGGTAGTGAATCGTAGTAAATAGAATTAAAGCGAAACACGTTGGGTTATATAGCACGAAATAGTCTAGTCGTTATCAAGTCGGTTGTGTCTTTGGGCAAGGCACTCAACGGACATTGCCAGTAAATCAATGTTTCCACCAAAATTGAAAGAAAAACTTAAACAACATTGCAATAGTTTGGTAACCGATGGTGATGATTGCCTGTAACATAACGATCCTTGCATTTTCCCATTCACCGGGATAAACATTAATATCCTATCATTTCATCAGAGTGAAACAAAACTACATGGTATGGAGAATAGTTAAGCACAGAGCTATGAATATGGGAGTCGATTTTCAAAATCTTCATTTAAAGTTTTCAACGGTTTGTTTAATTTATTTCGAGCTAATGTGTGTGTTTGTGTATCAATAACCGAAATATGGTAGAATGTGTATGTTATACTTCTTCAGGGCTCTAAATCGTTTAGCCTTAATTAAATTTCGATTTCTAAATATTGTTCATTTACCTAGGTTTGGCGGCCGCGTCCGCTATATACATTAATTTATATCCTTTTTTACTGACGTGTTCTAACGACTGTTCGTTTTACCGTCTTTTCCGTTCCTGTATCGTGATTATATTCGTTTGCCGTTTTTAAAAACTGGGGCAAAAATGAATAAACTAAACTATACTCTATTTATTTATTATTGCTCCTCGTCTGGCTGATTAGCCTGGTGGTTTAATGCATCGCCTTTTAGCCGAGTGGTTACAGGTTCTAAACTGATCACTAGCTAGTCAGTTGTGTCCTCGAGTAAGGCACTTAACTGACATTGCGTGAACCCAGCGAATAAACGGGTTTTACTAAATTGAAAAACCGCCTCAATCATACACAACTCACTGCACTTTTTACACGTAAATTCCCAGATTTTAGATTGGTAACAATTGTAGTTTTTTATAAGTTATTACAAGGCCATAGTTTGTCTAAAGTTAATACAAGCTTATAGTTTGTCTAAAATTAATACAAGCTTATAGTTTGTCTAAATACAGATTGTCTTGTCCACCATATACACTTACATGTTGTCTTGTCTATCATCTGCACGTACAAATCTACAGGTATACACGGGGCAGTTAAAAATGCGGGATCGGCGGTATACGTGCGTTCAATCCGTCGATCGTATCTTTTCCGGACCTATCGGGTACATGTTCATCAAGAAATACTTCAAAGAAGAAAACAAGAAAACGGCAAGTGCTTTTAAAAGTATGTCTTACCATTGTTAACAAAGAATAGGATTGGGTAAACCCGTGTATAATTCGTGTTATTCATAGACTAGTTGCCTACCACAGGCCAAGGTTTAGATTATGAAGAGATTTTTGATTAATGGTGCCATTACTCTAGGATGGGATAGGATAGAATATTCATGTTTATCCCGTAAATGGGAAAACCAAGGCGGTTATCACACGGGCAATCATCAGATTCATCGTCGGGTTACCGGAGCTATTGTAGTGTGTTGTATATGATAGACACATTCCTTTAATTTGGTAGAACCCATTAATTCGCTGGGTTCAGGCAATGCCCGTAAAGTGGCTTGCCCAAGGACACAATCGACTAGCTAGCGACCAGTTTCTCACCTGCAACCTTTTGATTGAAATGTGACGCACTTAAGCGCTAGACAGCCAGCCTCTATCGCGAACGCTTTAATTAAATAAATTCTTACAAAATTAAACTACACTAAGATAGTAACATTTTATTTTCAATCATAAGAATGTGTTTTTGAACTGTAATATGTAGTTTCGTTGCCTTTATTTCTTCTGGTTTAATTTTTAACGTTTATAGCAAAGGCTTTAAACCTAATGTATACAGCACCTACCGAATAGTTTGAAATACTATTTTTTTGGTAAAATCTTCTGAGTGTATGCTGCACTAAAACGGGCATTTCCTATTTATCCTGTAATTTCTAGCAGTAGACTACTGGCAGAATTAAACATAGGAGTGGGTCAGTGTTTTTTGTAATTTCTTGGCATTTCTATTTGTGTAATGCAAATCAAGGTAGTACTTGATTATAGTGACGTTTCATTTTGCACTGTACAAACAAATCATCAAAAACAAAAAGCCATTACAGTGTGTTTTGTGTATTCATTACAGAAAGCAAAAGAGTCAGGAGCGAACTATGTGGGTATGACTCCCATATTCGTTATCTAGACTAATTTTGTTTAATTTTCTAGGATTCCCCGATGTTTGGGTTTAGCGGCCACATCTAATTTTATCGAATTTTAATAATTTATTGCTTTTTAGACGTGTTCTAACGACTGTCGTTTTGCCGTTTTTTTTTCAGTTTTCCTATTTTTTTTCAATAGTCCTGCTTAATGTTTTCATCGTGCAAACAAAAAAAATAAACTAAACTATGTACAGTATGTGACTGACCCACAACCACACATTTTGATTCTTTAGGTTCTTGACATGGCCGATCGGTTGAAAAAGGCATTCAAATGGTTGCTCGACAACGAAGTGACGTGGATGGATGTTGAGAGTAAGGCACTTGCTCGAGAGAAATGTGACTTCATCAAACCAAATATAGGATACTCTGAATATTTCACCAATAAAACTGTGATTGCATTAGATAAAATGGTTAGTTACCTGTGTAACTTTTGGATTATTTGACCGGTTAGCTTGGTGGGTTTGTCGCATTCAGCCAGACGAAGGGTGCAGATTCAAAACTGGCCGCAAGCTATTTGAATCATACACAATAAACACACTGCAATATCTCCGATAACGTGACAGCGGGTGCTAGGTGATTTGACAATTACTCTTGTGTTAACGCTCTTGGCGTTTACCCATTCACGTGGATAAACATGAATATCGTATTTTTGTTTGCCGGCCCAGGTTAAGTGGTGGTGTTGTAACTGTAATATGTAGTTTCATTGTAAAACCTTATTTTGCACCTTTTTTATTTTGCTATTTTTACACTTCTCTTTATTTGTGACGTGTGTGTTCTTTTTAAAACAGGTTTTGGTTATCACGTTTTAATTGGTTTATTTTATCAGTTATAAGGTTTTTTTGTCAGTGTCATTTTCCTGGTCAGTTTAACATTGTATTGTAACAAGTAAGATTAACAACTCAATCAGGCTGTAGCAAATGTAGTTTTGTCGTTTTTTTTGCGCTTTCCAAATTTTTATTAATAGTCCTGCTTCATGTTTTCATCGTGGAAACAAAAAATAAACTAAACTACATAGGCAAAGTCCGATTATCCCTCTGACCATGACCCTTATCTTTATCCCATATTCCATAGACATTTTTTTTCAGACGGAGATGGACCCCACAAATTACTTTGAGAACGTTCTGAATTATTTACGCTTTGTTGCTCAGTTATCTTGGGTATTTATTGGTGACTCTGTTGATAAGTCCACTTGGAATACCCCACCTACTACGGTTAATGCTTACTATTCTCCAATGCTCAATGCAATAAGTAAGTATGACTTTTATTCTGCATGTAGATTAATTAGTGGTTGGTTTTTGCAAGGTGTAGGTTTTTTTTGTTTTTGGTCCAATTGAATAGCTTGGTGAGTTGGTGCCTTTCAACCGGAGGATTTCAAACTGGTTGCTAGCTTGTTGGTTGTGTTCTTGGTCAAAACAGTTAGTAAAAATGGCTTTAACCAACTGGATTAATGAGTTCTACTAAACTAAAGGAACGTTATATTAATACACAACACAATAAAGGTTATCAAACGATTACCCATGAAAATCTCTCAAGCCTAAAGGATAATATGACGACTGCCGGGTTAAACCCCCACTAAAGTATTCGAGGGGTAAACTGACAATTGACACTGATAACCCGCTTCTTCTATTTGGTAATTATTTTTAGACGAGTGCCTCTAAATACTACAGGACCGCTTGGAGCGATTGGATCGATGGGGCGTTTGAATCGCTTGGATCGCTTGGATCGCTTGGACCGCTTGGACCGCTTGGATCACTTAGATTACCATGTACAGTAATTTAACCCTGTCCCAAACACTAATCTCAACCCCAGAACTATCTTTAACCCCAAACTAACATTAATATCATGGCTTTTGTAACTACGAAGTATTGTAAGCGATCCCAGCGCTCCAAGCACTGCATGCGATTTAAGCGCTCCATGCGATCCAAGCGATCCAAGCGATCCAAGCGATCCAAGCGATCCTGTAGTATTTAGAGGTACCGCTTGTTAAATAAGTAAATACCCATATAGTCCGCGCAAGGTTTTGAGCATGAAACGTTTCATTTGGTCTCTTAATATACTACGACGATTACTTTGATTCTACTGATTAGGTATACCTACATTATAAAATTTGTGTTAAAATGATGGAATAATGCTAAATACATATTCATTTACAGTGTTTCCAGCTGGAGAATTGCAGGCACCTTTTTTCTGGGGAAACGCTTATCCGATGTAAGTGGACACAAAATATATAAATACAAAATGTTCTATTACTTTGGGCTCGTGATCACTCCTTCATGATATAAGTTAAATGAAAACAAGGTTAAGTAACATCAACAAAGTAGTTAATTTTGGTTTTGTTTTGGTTTTTAAATAGTTAATTTTGGTTATTTTATAAAACAATAAATCATAGCAATTTTTTTAAATTAAAAAAACAAATTAGCTTGGTTGGGTAGTGCGTCGCCTTTCAACCAAAGTGTTTCAGGCCAAGTAGTTGGTTGTACCTTTGAGAGGCATCTAATAGACTTTGCCTGAACCCAGTGGAGTGATGGGTTCTATTTCATTAAAGTAACGTCTGAATTATGCACACAATACTGTAATAGCACTGGTAACCCGACAGTGGGCGCGAGGTGATCTGACGATTACCCGTGTAGGATAGGAAAGGATAGGATATTAATGTTTATCCCCGTGAATAGGAAACCAAGGGGGTTATCACACT
>CH000013.1:146498-181116 GCA_000149265.1 Ciona savignyi | reverse complement strand
TATCTGCTATTAACTGGACCCTATTTCGTGTCGGCGTCTTCTTTACTAGGTACATCGTCGCACAATGCTTCACAATGGCCGGGATGAAATCGATTCAAGGTGGTGTTGCGTAAATCGCTGTAAAACAAAAACTACATTGAGTAGACGGCTAATATTTACAGAATGTATAAAGGAATCACATATCTATATGTGGATTGTTTTAAATTTAAATTAAACTAAGTAGTTTTTGCGTAAAAGTATGTCGACTTTACCCTAATATACGAGGGGTATACAGTCGATATACTGTATTAAATTTGGCTTTATATGATTTATAATTTATTCTTCATTCCAACGAATTCAAAATTATCATTGTATGTTTTCTATAAGTCGAATTATTTAGAATTAACTAAACCCGCCTTGTTTTTAACGCGCAAATCCTTTAAAAAGGGCAATCAAGGTAAGGTTTCTACAAAAAATGTTTTTTTCTGTTTGATTTATATTATAAAAATGCTTTTATGCTGTTTAGAACCAGATTTAAACCACATTTTAATAATATTTTTTATATTTTGCGTTGTTTATGTGTATTTTTAGGTGACTTTTTAGCTACATTTTGGGTCGCCTTTTTCTTTTTTTGCCTCTCTCGTTTTTAAAATTGTCGGCGTCTTCTTTACTTGTACCACGATTTGTTATAGTAAGTACATGAAAATCGGTAGATGGGTAGATAACATACCTTTAAATTTGTTGCCAAAAAATAAACCTTATATCTCGTTTGGTTTTCATACGCGCGCTATTCACGCACCCACACTACGTCAAATTATCAATATGTTCGCTTTAGGTTGAAATGAAACAGCTTGGATATACCTAAATCGACGATTTGTTATAGTAAGTACATGAAAATCGGTAGATGGGTAGATAACATACCTTTAAATTTGTTGCCAAAAAATAAACCTTATATCTCGTTTGGTTTTCAAACGCACCCACGCACAAGGTCAAATTATCGAAATGTTCGCTATATCGATCATATTTAATTCCATAATACTACAATATATGAAAACATTAATCCCTTGATCAGATTAACATGCAGTTCTCAATACAGGCATGAATATTAACTATTTTAGGACATTGGTTTAACTGTCATTCAATTACAATCATTAAAAAGTGGACCTGTTAGATTTAATATAATATGTTCGAAAATATGACAATCGTTTATAAGAAAGAAAAGTGACAATCGTTTTGAAAGGACAATATTCAAACATATTTCGGAAACACCTTAAAGGGGAACTGAAGTCAATTTTAAGAATATCTTAATAAATGGAAAACAATACGCTGATTTCAAAAATCAAATCAGTTTCTTCCAATATTTTTTTGTTAAAGAGTTATGAGCAAATATGCATTTTATTTTATGTTAGGGGATTTCCCGTATTACGTCACTGACGTTGTTGAGATGTCGTGCCTATATGCATTGTATACAATCATGTGCCAGTTTAAAGGTGAATTAGTAACATAAGCGCCTGCTGGAGCGTTGTATTTTTGTTTTTTTTATGGAGACTTAGCATAACACTTGTCATATAGCCTAACTGAACCAATGTACCAGCGTGACAGCTTACCTTAAGCGCGCTCATTCAGGCCTGCACGATCCTGGACCTAAGCTGAATGCTGAGGTATACAGGTCTCGTATTTAAATGACTTTAGAATAATAAGTCTTAGCAATTTATATCATAAATCATAGAAGTGAAAACAGAACAAGAAAACTAGAACAGGAGGCAGTAAACTGTAACTGCCAGCAATTTATAGAAATAAACCAGCCATCAATCAAAGATCAGACTATGCGGTGGGAACAGCCTATTTCTTTCATGATTGTTGCTTTTCAATATATAGCCATAATCTGCAACGTAGACTAGCAATGTTATTATCAACCCCTAAGCTACAAACTGAGAGTGTGAGAGATTTGGTATACATATGCATAAAAGTTTTAACAAATTTCTTTTGTTTTCTTCATTTCTAGAGTAAATTTAAGTTAATGTTGTAACACTAAAATGGATGACAGTTTTCAGCATTCTGGCATGGATGAAAGAAGTTTTATTGTACACAATAAAACAACACAAATTTAGTCATGTGCGTTTGAACCAAGGAAAACGTCTGAAAGTATCTTTGAAGATGCAAGCCCCATAGAGAAAAATGTTTATTTAGAAACATTACCTATTGACATGACTTGGTGCCGTTGCAAAAACTGTATTCTTATGGACATACCGCAAGAATGTTTATGCTGCATGAATGTACATGCATTTGTGCACAAAATAACGCCAGACTGGACTTGCATTACTAAAAGCCCTTATTTTTCAATTATCTGCTTGGATAAAGAAGTTCTTGAAGTTGCACTTGATGTACTGGGTTGATCACTATGTTTAAAATCATAATCAGAAAAATTAAAAAATGTTGGAACTGTATTTTTCACCAAGTGGTTTGTTTTCATCATCTTGGCTACTCCATTGGAGTCAAATACAATTTTACTATGATAATCCTTGTCACAAATATGTGCACTACACACTGCGGTTCTTTTTCCAGGTAGTTTAGAACGCTTGCATTGTTGTATCCATTGCTTCAACCGTTTTTTGTCGTTGTGAGGAAATCGATGGAAGAGCACAGGTGGAATTGGAATTTCGTGTGCTGTAATAGGAATTTGTACATCCTGGAGCAAAACAATATGCTCCAATCACTCTTTCTTCCTTCTCAGTGGCTTAACTTTAGGCATTTTACAATATCTAATAAAAAGAACTAAATTAGAAATGTGGTATATTCTTATTAACTTATTTGGGTAGTTAAGTAAAGATCTATTATATATATTCTTCACTTACGTATCTGAGTGCTTGTTGTGTACTTATTGTCAGACTACACATCAGCTACTCAACTGTGGATTAACTGGTTTATGCAATAAGTGGTATTCTCAACCAGTAGGCTAATGCTCAGTTTCAATAACAGCAGACATTAAATGCACCACATACACAACAGCAAAACATTATACAAATAGCCAAGGTAAACCATAAAAGAAATAGGCTTTTCCCACCGCATAGTCTAGCCTTTGCGTAATGGCTGGTTTATTTCTATAAATTGTTGGCAGTTACAGTTTAATGGATTCTGTTATAGTTTTCTTGTTCTGTTTTCACTTTTATTATTTATGATATAAATTGCTAAGACTTATTATTCTAAAGTCATTTAAATACGAGACCTGTATACCTCAGCATTCAGCTTAGGTCCAGGACCGTGCAGGCCTTAATGACCGCGCTTAAAGTAAGCTGTCACCATGTACATTGGTTCAGTAAGGCTATATGACAAGTGTTAAGTCTCCATAATAAAAACGAAAATACAACGCTCCTGCAGGCGCTTCTGTTACTAATTCACCTCTAAACTGACACATGATTGTATACAATGCATATAGGCACGAAATCTCAACAACGTCAGTGACGTAATACGGAAAATCCCCTAACATAAAATGAAATACATATTTGCTCATAACTCTTTAACCAAAAAATATTGGAACAAACTGATTTGATTTTTGAAATCAGCGTATTTTTTTCCATTTATTAAGATATTCTTAAAATCGACTTTAGTTCCCCTTAAAGTCATTTTCTTATATACGTCATTGACGTGATATCAGCCCGCTTTCATAGATAAATGTCGACAAATTTTCGCAGTATATTAATAAACTTAGGTGTGATGCTGCAATTAACACACATCAATTTTTTACAATATAATTAAATATCTTCTTTATTGCGAACCAAGTTCTCATTTTCCGTTCTGAATTAACCATCATTGAGTGAAGTCGATGATCTTGCCACTTAGTTTAACTACGTATTGCAAAACTTGTTGTTTATTATGGATAAACACAATGATTGCAGAAAAGATATGTTGTAGTAGAACTAACTAAATGACACACAACAAAAGCGAGTTTCGGAAAGCAAAAAATCTAAAAATCATTAACGTAATCACTTTTGGAGTAATTATCATCATCCATTTTGCTTTAGTCACGTAAATTTCGTTTTTTTTTGTTATTTTTACGACAGTTGGTTCATGTATATCTACGTGAAAATCTTTCTAATGTTATTCTAAATTAAAATCATTATTTATGACGAGTGTTTTTAATGTTTATCGGTTACACGAATTTAAATCACTCTTAACCCCGTTTGTTTCTATTACCGCCCGTAAAAAGTACTAATCAGTGTATTATTTCCAATGTTGTGGGTTTAAACATTTATGTTTCATTTAAATGAATACAACAAATACATTATCTTAGTTTAAGAGGTCCAACTACATTTATTAACTGCACATGCAATCATTTTCACTCGAAATTGTTGATATTGTGTCAGCTTGACGAATTATGTAATCATAGAACTTGGGGAAATAATACTCCTAAACTCATTTAAGAAACACAATTTTTGTTTTTAAGAAACAAAAATTTTACCCAAGAAACGAAAATTTTGTTTCCAGAAACGATAACGAAAAGTTGTTATGTTAGTTTTATGACAGTAAAATGTGATATCGCATACTTCGTCGTGGTTAAAGAGTTTTAAATCTTTGTAAGAGCTGAATCGGTGAGAGCATGGGCAAGTACAATTTGTTCTTCAAAACTTTAAGTAACCGCTTTCTGCTATAGAACATTTAGCTTATGTGCTACTCGGTGACGCACGTAATTAATAAACACCTGACCCCAACTGAGCACCATAATTGTAATTTTATATAGCAAACAAAAAAATCTTTTTGTTGTGGGGATTACGCACAAGTAATAATGTAACTCCATTATGAGTCATTATTCACACCACTATTGGCAGGTGTTTTGTACTGTTATTTCGAGTTATTATGACATCATAATAACGCGCGACAAAGCTGATTTCTCACGCCGCCAATGTTCTGCATGACGTCACTGTGACGTTTTACCAATTTTAATTAGGCTGGTTCATGTGAATAAAAAAAAATCACCGGGTTAAGTATCGAACCCAACATGGGCTGGTCCATAATTACGAATCAGTCGCGCTAACCATTCGGCCAGACACCGTTATTGAATTTACAGAAGTTATATGGTTATTTTACTGTTTGACCTCTAGTGCCACCTAACTGCTAAAAAAATTATCTAATACATTTTTTTTTCAGAAACAAAACTTTCGTTTCTGCCATTTCGCTTAGGAAAATTTTCGTTTCTCAATGTTACATAGGGCATTTAACGGCCTTTGTACTTTCCTGTGATTAAATAGTAAATGGGCATTTAATGGCCTTTAAACTTCGTTGATTCATGGCTTAATTGGACATCTGTATAATATTTGTTTATAGCGTTTGTTTTAAAGATCGATTGTAGTCTAAGTAGGCTATACTCGATTCCGTCTTAGATGTATGCCTAATTGTCATTAGAGAATTGTCTGTCTATACACAAGTCTGTCTATACACAAATATGCCTCGCTTAAGTCAAACAAATTAAACAAGCTTTTAACTCGGTATGTGGGTAAGATATAAAAGGTTATCACATGGGTAATCGTAGAGAAGATGTGTAAAGGTCATCGTCCTTTAAGACGCAGTCATTCGATACACAAGTGGTTACAGTCTTAACATAGGTTACAATGGTTTTTATATCATGAAGTACAGGTGGTTCGCGTGTGTTAATATGTGTAAGAGTTTCAATTTAATAAACCCAAAACACTAAACTACAATGTGTCAGATTTAAAAATCAAAACAAACTGTTTAAAACAATCACATTAGGTGTTAAAATAGGATAGGATAGAATATTCATCTTTATCCCCGTGAATGGGAAAACCAGGGGGGTTATCACACGGGTAATCGTCAGATCACCTCGCGCCCATTGTCGTGTTACTGGAGCTATTGCAGTGTGTTGTATATGATAGACACGTTACTATAATTTGGTAGAACCCATTAATCCGCTGGGTTCAGGCAATGTCCGTAAAGTGCCTTGCCCAAGGACACAACCGACTAGCTAGCGAATAGTTTCCCACCTGCAACCTTTCGATTGAACGACGACGCACTTAACCGCTAGACCAACGGGCCGGACGTAAGTCCACTGATTCTAACTACTCGATTTTTACTATTACTTCTTTAAACAATAATAAAATTAGCTTTTTTTTTAATTAAAAAATCCATTCACGGGGATAAACATGAATATCCTATCCTATAAAATATATAATGCTTTATAAAAACCAAATTGATTTCCGTTAACTACCTATATGATTTATTAACGTTTAAAGACACCATTTTTCTTGTATTCTCGTGACACTTATAGAATAAAAAAAATAGCTTTAGCAGCGGTCTGGCACATAACATGAAAATTCTTAACAACCTGATAAATTTAAACAAGTCAGTCCAGTTTGGTGGCATTGGTTCGATATTTGGACATGAGCTAACCCATGCCTTTGATATATATGGCCAAAAATATGATAAATTTGGCAACCGCGCCAACTTGTGGAGCAACCATTCTTTAGCAGCATTCTATAATAAAACTGAATGCTTGATCGATCAGTACAACAAGTATTATTGGACAACAGCGGAGTCTTATGTATGTTTAACGTTGTTTTTTGTATTTAAAAATCGCCCTCCGAGGTGCAGATCTAACCAGGGTAGAATGTCCAGGTTTTATTCCCGTGAATGAAATAATAATTTTTTTGAACCGAGCTAAGTTTCCAACCCATGAAGGGATCGTCACTAGGAGCGTTTTTGTATAATAGTCGATGTATGTGTCGGTCGCGTTTACCATTTGGCCACACGACCGTACGTGAATGGAATAATGCATAAGCGTTGTTACACATCAGATTACCTTGCGCCTATCGCCGGAGCTATTTCAGTGTGTTGTGTATTATTAAGACGTTTCCAATTTTGGTAGAACTTATTAAATAAAGTGGGTTTAGGCAATGCCCGTTAATTGCCTTGTTCAGTGACACAACTGATCAGCTAACGATCAGTTTCGCAACCGTTCGGCTAAAAGGCAACATAGTAACAAAAAAGCTAGGTGCTAGGTTTAGAACCCCTTAATACTTCCATTCTCATTCAGCGCATACTTAATGCATAACATAACCAAATTATTATTTTATGAAACAGTTGGACGGAGACAACACTCTTTCCGAGAACATTACTGATAATGGCGGAATACGGCAATCTTTTCACGTATGTACTCGGTTTTGACCTCATTTAGAGAGTCTCTTTTTTGTAATTATTAAACGCTTTAAAACGCCTAACTTGACGGCCACGTCCAAATATACCTAAATTAAATATTTGATTAAATAATTATAGTCGTGTTTTATCGCCTGTCATTTGCCGCCTTTTTCCGTTTTTAAATTTTTCTTCAAAGGTCCTGCTTCATGAAATCATCTTTGAAATAAAAACTAAACCAAAAACCAAACCAAAAAACTAACATGGTTAAAACCAAAAAGTGCCAACCATGTATTAACAACCACTCTTATACCAAGTGCATATTTTTTTGTTTCTGCAAGCAGAAAATAATAGGTTCCCGATTAACCAATCCAACTTGATATTCAGGTTTTCTGAATAAAGTATTCTCATTGGTATACAAAAATTATATTAAAAAAATGCTAACATCTCTAAAATAAACTCTATTTTTTTAACATTGGGCGTAAAAAGACCAAACACGTAATTTATATAGGGTTTGAAAATGGATTTTAATTAAAATACAAGGCAATATACCATTACATAGTAGTTGCACAAATGATTGAGACGTATGGTTGGGTTTGCGTATGGTTAAGACTCGTTTTGTAATGTCCAGGCGTACAAGCAGTGGGTAGAAGACTTCGGTGAAGAACAGAAGCTTCCAGGAATGAGTTACACAAGCGAACAACTATTTTTTATCGGATACGCAAATGTAGGTTGAATCATTGTTGTCAAGAGATACGATTTAAACCGTTTACCAAATCCTACTCAGGTTAGGTGCGGCCATTATAAGCCGGAACTGGCGGAATTCGCAATTAATTCCGACGTTCATAGCCCCGGGAAATTTAGGTGAGAATTTTTTGTTTTTAAGTATACGTTGAATGTAACTGTCATTTCCAAAACAATAATATAGATGTATTTGTGTGTCGTTTATATCCTACTGGGGGAAAAGGACATCGTTTTTTATCTTTGGTTACCGTCTGATTTCCTGCGTCCACGGTTCAGTTGCCGAAGATATTGTAGTGTAATGTATGTCAAAAGTTTCTCCTGTCTTAGTGGAACCCATTCATTCATGCTATCACCGCAAATTTTTCTTTGGGCTGTGTCCGCAAAGTGTTTCCCAAACTCATAACCGCCCGTCCAGCAACCAGTTTATGTTTTCCCATTATGGTGAAAATACTGGTTGCGTCCAAGCTATTCCCTGGTCCAATCTATTTTAATACTTGGTTTTACTTCATTTTAAACGACCTAATATACACCACTTAGTTCAACGATTTAAAACCAGCTATTATTAATGTTTTCAGAATTCTTGGGTCGTTGTCAAATTTTGAAGAATTTTCGAAAGCGTTCAGCTGCCCGGTTGGAAGCAATATGAATAGGGGAGAGAATAGGTGTATTGTGTGGTGATCTCTTTTTTTATTTTTATTTTTCAAACTGTAAGATAAAATAAGCAGTTGCACGATAAGGCCGAATTCATTTCGTGCGCTGGCCTTTAAATAACTTTGTATTTTGTATTTCATTTTGGTTGCCAATAAAAATGTTTCTTCATTTCTAACTTAGTATTTGACATTTTGTATTTGTACCATTGTACCCAATTTTTTATAATTGTGTAATGAGATGGCGATGTGTTGTACTCGCTGTCATACTGTGGCAACTGCCGATTGGTTGTGGGATTAAAAGTGGTCTGTAGGCAGACTTGGACAACTAGATAATTCTAGTTTTCTAACTTGACTAATTAGAGCAAAATGTCGGTTATCTAATTCTAATCTAATTTGTAAAATGTTTTTATGCTCTAATTTTAATTCTAATCTAGTTTTCAGTTTTCCCAAAAATGCTACTTTGTCCAACGACGTTTTTGAGCAAGTGTTACAAGATAACCCTCATGCAGGAAAAACCAGTGCCAAGCCACCATCGCATTGGTTGCATCGTATAGTCATAGTAGTTTTGTTAATGAATAGTAGCCATAGTGACATAGTAGCTTGCAGGCTATAGTCAGTTACGATATACTGCAGGCTGAGGCTGGTAGCGTGGGTTCCAACTGAACAACTGAACCCCTTATAACTGACGATTAATACTAACAAAATCGAATTAAAAGTCTACTTCTTAGAATGTAGGCCTACCCCTTTTGGCACTGTATACGTATACAAAATGTAGCGATCATGACAAACATTTGTTATCTAAAATCGCGTGTAATTATGACATGCAAATTACGCGCAACACAGAGGATCTTAAAAATTTCGACAGAACCACAGCTTTGCCAAGAAAAGATAAATTTGCTGTCTTCAAGATTTAAACCATATGGCTAGTGATTTATATAGTCACTATATAATTAATATTCCTTTAGATGCCCTTTTAAATTAAAAAATCTATACCCAGCATAGAAAATCTAAAGAAATCATAAACATTCTAGAATAGTATTCGAAATTCTCGATATACATTATTCTAGAATAGTTAATTATTCTATATTGTGCATTCCCAGTTGAAAAGGGTTCAGTCGTATAGAGGTTCAGTTGTAAGTGTTTCAGTTGTAAAGGCGTTCAGTTGAAAGTGGTTCAGTTGTAAGGGGTTGAGTTGTAAGGGTTCAGTTGTAAGGGGTTCAGTTGTAAGGGTTCAGTTGTAAAGGGGTTTAGTAGTAAAGGAATTTAATCGAAAGGTGTTCAGGGGTTCAGTTGAAAGTGACTCAGTTTTAAGAGGTTCAGTTAAAAGGGGTTCAGTTTTAAGGGCTTTAGTTGTAGGGGTTCAGTTGTAAATTTTAAATGGTTTAGTTGTAAAAGGGTTCTGTTGTAAAGGGGTGTAGTTGTACAGAGGTTCAATTGTAAGGAGTTCAGTTAAAAGGGGTTCAGTTGTAGGGGTTCAGTTGTAGGGGTTCAGTTGTAAAGGGTTCAGTTGACTCGTGATCAGCAACGTGGCAATAAGTTATATTGCATTTCGTTTAGTGATTTTGGGGGAAGTTTCAGTGATATTTGAGAAAGGCAAGTTAGAGTCGAAAATGAGTTTTTTTAGACTGTCGCAGATTTAGAACAAAATTGAGGTGAAAACATTTGTAGAGATTCTTTTTCTTCAATTTTTTTGTTTTGCGAATTAATATAATATTTGTTTATAGCATTTGTTTTAAAGATCGATTGTAGTCTAAGTATACCCGACTCCGTTTTAGATGTAATTGTCATGAGAGAATTGTCTGTCTACACACAAGTCCAAACATGCCTCACTTAAGTCAAACAAATTAAACAAGCTTTAAACTCGGTATGTGGGTAAGATATAAGAGGTTATCACATGGGTAATCGTAGAGAAGATGTGTAAAGGTTATCGTCCTTTAAGACGCAGTCATTGGATACACAAGTGGTTACAATCTTAACATTGGTCACAATGGTTTATATCGCATGAAGTACAGGCGGTTCGCGTGTGTTAATATGTGTAAGAGTTTCAATTTAATAAACCCAAAACATAAAACTACAGTGCGCCAAATTTAAAACCAAAACAATCTGTTTAAAATAATGACATTAGGTGTTAAAATGTAAGTCTTATTGACACATTGACTTATTTACAACACTAATTCCAACTACTCGCATTTTGCTTTTACTTCTTTAAACAATAAACAAATTAGCAATTTCTTTAAATTGAAAACCCCAATTAGCTTGGTTGGGTAGTGCATCGCCTTTCAACCAAAGTGTTTCTGGCCAAGTAGTTGGTTGTGTCTTTGAGAGGCATCTAATAGACTTTGCCTGAACCCAGTGGAGTGATGGGTTGTATTAAATTAAGGTAACGTTTGAATTATGCAAACCACACTGTAATAGCTCTGGTAACCCGACGGTGGACGCAAGGTGATCTGACGATTACCCGTGTGTTAACCCCCTTGCGTTTTCCTATTCACGGGGATATAGCAGCGTTTCTGGCAAATTACATTTTTACCGACCGATTAGTCTGGTGGTTTAGTAGGGCGCCTTTCAACCGAAAGGTTGCATATACGAAATTGGTTTTAGAGAGTCTATTTTTGTAATTATTAAACGTTTTAAAACGCCTAACATGACGGCCACGTCCAAATATACCTAAATTAAATATTTTATTGAATAATTATAGTCGTGTTTTATCGCCTGTCATTTGCAGCCTTTTTTCCATTTTTAAAATTTTCATCAAAGGTCCTGCTTCATTCAATCATCGTTAAAACAAAAACTTAACCAAAAACCAAACCAAAAAACTAACATGGTTAAAACCAAAAAGTGCCAACCACGTTATAACAACCACTCTAATACAAAGTGCATATTTTTTTGTTTCTGCAAGCAAAAACTTAATGGGTTCCCGAGTTAGCAACCCAACTTAATATTCAGGTTTTCTGAATGAAGTATTCTCGTTGGTATACAAAAATTATAATAAAAACAAAGAAATAAAATGCTAACATCTCTAAAATGAACTCTAAAATTGTTAAGTTTTCACATTGGACGTAAAAAACACAGGATTCGTATTTTATATAGGTTTTGGGAATGAATTTTAATTAAAATACAAGGCAATATACCATTACATAGTAGTTGCACAAATGATTGAGACGTATGGTTGGGTTTGCATATGGTTAAGACTCGTTTTGTAATGTCCAGGCGTACAAGCAGTGGGTAAAAGACTTCGGTGAAGAACAGAAGCTTCCAGGAATGAGTTACACAAGCGAACAACTATTTTTTATCGGATACGCAAATGTAGGTTGAATCATTGTTGTCAAGAGATGATATTTAAACCGTTTACCAAATCCTACTCAGGTTAGGTGCGGCCATTATAAGCCGGAACTGGCGGAATTCGCCATTAATTCCGACGTCCATAGCCCCGGGAAATTTAGGTGAGAATTATTTTGTTTATAAGTATACGGTTGAATGTAACTGTCATGTTCCAAAATTTTAATATATATGTATTTGTTTGTCGGGTTTATATCCTACTAGGGGAAAAGGACATCGCTTTTTATCTTTGGTTACCGTCTGTTTTCTTGCGTCCACGGTTTAGTTGCCGAAGCTAATGTATTCAGAAATTTCTACTGACTTTCCATTTATGCATGCTATGTCCGCACAGTATTGCACATAACCGTCTATCCAGCAACCAGTTTATGTTTTCCTCTAATGGTAGAACGACGGATTGTGTGCAGGATTTTCCCTGTACTATCATATTTTGTCCGGTACCTTTAGTCTAAATACTACAGGATCGCTTGGACCGTTTGGATCGCATAAAGCGCTGGAATCGATTGGAGCGTTTGGATCGCTTACTATACTTCGTAATTGCAAAAGCCATGATATCAATGTTAGGGTTGCGGTTAAAGTTAATTCTGGGGTTGAGATAAGTGTTTGGGACAGGGTTAGAATTACTTTCCATAGCAATCTAAGTGATCCAAGCGATCCAAGCGATCCTGTAGTATTTAGAGGCACCCTATTTTGTCAATTACTTTGTATTACTTTATTTTAAACGACCTATTATACGCCACTTAGTCAACGATTTAAAGCCATCTGTTAATGTTTTCAGAATTCTTGGGTCGTTGTCAAATTTTGAAGAATTTTTGAAAGCGTTCAGCTGCCCGGTTGGAAGCAATATGAATAGGGGAGAGAATAGGTGTATTGTGTGGTGATCTCTGTTTTTTTTAATTTTTTTTAAACTGTAAGATAAAATAAGCAGTTGCACGATAAGGCTGAATTCATTTCGTGCTCTGGCCTTCAAAACACTTCGTATTTTGTATTTCATTTTGGTTGCCAATAAAAATGTTTCGTTCTTTTTACATTAGTATTTGACATTTTTCTTTATTTGTACTATTGTACTTAATTTTTGTTAATTGTGTAATGGGATGGCGGTGTGTTGTACTTGCTGTCATACTGTGGCAACTGCCGTTTGGCTGTGGGATTAAAAGTGGCATGTATGTACTTGCCTATGATTAAAGAGTTACAGGGCATTTAACGGCCTTCAAACTTGAATGAGTTATAGCTTAAGTCAACAACTATATAATAAATGTTTTCAGTATTTGTTTTAAAGATCGATTGTAGCCAAGGTAAACCCAATACGAACTTAAGAGGTAATTGTCCTGTGAAAATTTTCTCTCTGCAAACAAGCCCAAACATGCCTCGCTCAGCCTCCGTAAATTAGGCACCAGCACATCATTAAGGTATATTCATTTAGGATGTTAGTTTTCAATTAAGCAATACCAGCTTTTAACTCGATATGAAGGTAAGGTAGGATATAATATTCCTGTTTAAAATAAATGGTTCGACAATTTGATTCAAGAAAAGAAGTAAGTAGAAGATGTATAAGATCATAGATAGGTCATCGTCCTATGTGACGCAGCCATTGAATACACAAGTGGTTACAATCTTAGCATTGGTCACAATGTTTAATCTGGTATGAAGAACAACAAAGTACGGGCGACACAGGTATGTTGCCATATGTAACAGTTTCAGTTTAATGAACCCATAAGAAGCAAACAAACTCCACCTCTCTTAATACTTTAACTTTAAGACATCTACCAGATGGGTAATGAAATTACAATAAAACCTTGTAATTTGTTAGACAACTAGTCTAGAAATGCAAATCAAAAAAATTGTTTCTATATAGAGCTTAAATAACAACATACTTTAATTTAAAACATACGTGGTGAAATGTTCATCCGTTGACCAATGTTGTTCAAAATATAACAGTTAAAACAAAATACTGTTCCTTAATCATGATTGTAACAGTCACGCCCTATCGCTAAATTTCTAAATAGGAGTTTTGGAATTGAAATTAAACATCACAACCTGCCTTTGAATTGTAATTCCAAGGGAATTCCCCGTAGTCGTTAACTTGATTATTATGGATTATTTTCCTGATAATTTATCATTGTTTGAGCATCTGGACAGAAAGTTACAAATTAGATCAGCTGTTTTATTAACAAACATTTCCCGATATACGAAGGGGTACCAGTTCAATTGTTTTAATTAAAGATTTGGAAGCTTTTGAGTTAAAGTTGCCGATCCAAGTTTAAATTTTAAATTGTGAAAAAAAATCTAAGACTACCCATAACAAGACTTAAGTGATAGCCCTTTTTGTGAGGTCAGTTTGCATTGGAAGGCAGGAAGAATAATTGGTTGAACGCCTCCATTATTAAATCAGCAGGAAGTGTTTCGGCTAACAGCATTCGCACATTATCACGTCTAATAAAACCCTTTGACATAACGGTGAATAGTAAAACGGCATTTTACTAACTGTGTTAGACTTTCAATCATCTAAGACGGACTAGATGCTTCTTTCCTGAATTGTTTTAAATACCCCACCGAAACACCTTACAGTAATCCCAAATTTCAACATAAAATATTAACAATTTTAAGTTTTAGAACTTATCTACTATCCGCTACGATACAAAAATATTATCTAAACCAGGGGTGGGCAACCTACGGCCCGCCAAGCAAAATCACCCGGCCCTGGACATCTAACTGAAGTATTATAGAATACGGCCCACTGTGTCATCTGCAATCTTAGATTTTGATGAATTTTAACAATCTATGCGGCAATAATGAAAAATGCGCCTGACCGTATCTATTGAGAATGTGTGCGTGCAGACAAAGACAATGCGTTGAGAGAAAGCAATAAGCGTGTTTGTTGGCATGCGCATTAGTGAGAGTAGAAGCAATCCAATTGTAATATAATGACATTATGACGTCATGACACATATTATAACATGTAACATTATAACACAACAGACATCGTTTTTGCTATTTCATATGTGTTTGCATCGTGTTCTTTACTAACTAAAGTCCAGTACGATAGATAATACTAGGTAGTAAACTTAACATATATTTTTCTAATTGATTTTGCAATCTTGAAATGTTATCAAAACGTAGAAAAGTTGATGTGGAGTTAAGAAATTTATTACGGCCCGCCGAGATCTTGTTGAGTTTGGTTTTGGCCCGCGACTGTGAAAAGGTTGCCGACCCCTGATTAATCGATAGTAGATGTATACACATTTTATAAATCTGTTAATGTATTATTAATTGCACTTAAAAGAAATTTGGTTTGGTAACATTGAAACCCATTAGTTTATGCTTGCAGAAACAAAACTTAAGTAATCCGGTTGAAACGTCAGATGACATGGACCTGACGTGAACATATCTAACAATAGCATATATTGTGTAATAAACATGGATAACAAGATCGGATTGTTAACTCAGGGACCCATGCGTTTATGCTTGCAGAAACAAACTATATACTCAGTGTATAAAATACAAATTATGGTCGGGGACCCTGCTTGCATAAATATATAGCAAAAGTGTTTTAAAAGCAGTGGTGGTTAAACACGAGGTTGACACGAAAAAGTGAACTGACGGGCCAGGCGCATGGACATTGTAAATGGTGGCCATGGTGCTCAGCTTCTGTTATACAAACAAGGCGTAATGGCTTCAAACACTGCAAAACATGACGCCATAATGTCAAAGTCCACGCGGGGGCGTTCGATTATAACCTCGGTTGGTTATTTCCCATTTCGATAATGTCGCATATATGTCGATATGTGCAAACACTTTGACTAAACTGTTGTGTGTATGTTGTGAAATTGATTACATTCGTTTTTTGGGGGTAATTTTTATGAGCCCGTGTCTGATGTTGTACAAATAGTGTTCCACAGTTTCAATAAACACATTTTTCTGCCTGAAATATCAAAATTGCTGTGGCCACTGAGCTGTATATTCTCCACTGTATATAATATACCCGGACTACGTAATAATTACATAACCTTTAACCCTTTAGAAACGATAAGACCAAATTTGGCTTTTTTGACATGTGCTTATTCAAAATAAAAAATCTCCAAAATTTCTTATCCAAACTGCTAAAGTTTGGTCTCTTTGGAAAGCTAAATGATATATCTTTTGAAAAATACTAAAATAAACATAACTTTGCATTTGAAATTTTTAAGTAAAGTTTAGTTGAATTTTATGAATTTTTTTGGTCTAATTATGAAAGGGAAATCTCACAAAAAACGTTTTTTTTTCTAATACTACGCCCAAATGTGTGTTTCATTTAATGTCTCTATGGCAGTAGAATCAATTTCGCTTCTTGGGATGTCCCGGATGTGATCTTACCTGTTTTTTGTACATTTTGGGGGGGGGGGTTGAGTATCTTTATAGTTATAGTCGCAATTTGGTTCAAACACTTCATTTATAGTTTATATCAAAGAAAATTAGTAAGAAAAAGCGGCGTGGACTTTATAGTAATCTAAATTTCTATTCTAACATTTCTTATAATAATAAAAAAAAAAAAAACTTTGGGATGGGACCTGTAACATGAAATTAGTGACGTAATATTATTTTGATGACGTCATCAAATCAAAAGTATAATATACTTGTAGGAAATTTGTTTTTGAGTAACTTTGTAAAAGTAAGTTAGGCTCTATCGTCAACAAATCAAAAACTACAACATTGTATAAGAAAGAATATGACGTGGACGCCAAGATAGTGACGTCATCAAAAAATAAAAATTTGGGAAATTTGGAAAATTTTATTTCGAACAACTCTAGTGTTGAACATTTTGCTCTAACTATAACACGAGAGGCGCTAGAGCACTACAAAGCGTACTCGGTCAAAACACGCAAACTGCGCAAAAACAATCTCGTTTCTAAAGGGTTAAAATACACGTTTTTAAATAACAAAATCAAATCTACTTAACATATTGGTGAAAATCATAAAAAAATGTTGCTGTTCACCATATTGGTAAAAACTATAAACATAGATTGTCCCTGTTTACTATTTTGATGATAATTATACGTTCTAGTTTACTTAGTAAAAAAGGTAGAGTCACATTAGGCCTAAAACGATTCTTTGCTATATTAGCTATATGCTTGCTATATTCTTTTAGCTTTGCTAAATTTTTTGCCGATTCCTTGACGTCACGAGGATATCTGACGATTAGTTACGTGATAACGTTCCTTGCGCCTTTTGATTCGCCGGGACAAAACATGAATATACATAGCCCAAATAACCCAAATAGAAGAAACTCTGATTTTTTGTAATATTTTTAATCTCTTAAAGGGGAACTGAAGTCGATTTTAAGAATATCTTAATAAATGGAAAAAAATACGCTGATTTCAAAAATCAAATCAGTTTCTTCCAATATTGTTTTGTTAAAGAGTTATGAGCAAATATGCATTTCATTTTATGTTAGGGGATTTCCCGTATTACGTCATTGACGTTGTTGAGATTTCGTGCCTATATGCATTGTATACAATCATGTGCCAGTTTAGAGGTGAATTAGTAACAGAAGCGCCTGCAGGAGCGTTGTATTTTCGTTTTTTTTTATGGAGACTTAGCATAACACTTGTCATATAGCCTTACTGAACCAATGTACATAGTGACAGCTTACTTTAAGCGCGGCCATTAAGGCCTGCACGGTCCTGGACCTAAGCTGAATGCTGAGGTATACAGGTCTCGTATTTAAATGACTTTAGAATAATAAGTCTTAGCAATTTATATCATAAAACATAGCAGTGAAGACAGAACAAGAAAACTAGAACGGGAGGCAGTAAACTGAAACTGCCAGCAATTTATAGAAATAAACCAGGCATCAATCAAAGATCAGACTATGCGTTGGGAACAGCCTATTTCTTTCATAATAGTTGCTTTTCATTATATAGCCATAATCTGCAACGTAGACTAGCAATGTTATTATCAACCCCTAGGCAACAAACTCAGAGTGTGAGAGATTTCGTATACATATGCATAGAAGTTTTAACAAATTTCTTTTGTTTCTTCATTTCTAGAGTAAATTTAAGTTAATGTTGTAATACTAAATTGGATGACAGTTTTCAGCATTCTGGCAAGGATGAAAGAAGTTTTATTGTACACAATAAAACAACACAAATTCAGTCATATGCGTTTGAACCAAGAAAACGTCTGAAAGTATCTCTGAAGATGCAAGCCCCATAGAAGAAAATGTTTATTTAGAAACATTACCTATTGACATGACTTGGTGCCGTTGCAAAAACTGTATTCTTATGGACACACCGCAAGAATGTTTATGCTGCATGAATGTACATGCATTTGTGCACAAAATAACGCCAGACTGGACTTGCATTACTAAAAGCCCTTATTTTTCAATTATCTGCTTGAATAAAGAAGTTCTTGAAGTTGCACTTGATGTACTGGGTTGATCACTATGTTTAAAATCATAATCAGAAAAATAAAAAAATGTTGGAACTGTATTTTTCACCAAGCGGTTTGTTTTCATGCATCTTGGCCACTCCATTGGAGTCAAATACACTTTTACTATGATAATCCTTGTCACAAATATTGGCACTGCACACTGCGGTTCTAATCAGAAAAATTAAAAATTGTTGGAACTGTGTTTTTCACCAAGCGGTTTGTTTTCATCATCTTGGCCACTCCATTGGAGTCAAATACACTTTTACTATGATAATCCTTGTCACAAATATTGGCACTACACACTGCGGTTCTTTTTCCAGGTAGTTTAGAACGCTTGCATTTTTTGTCGTTGTGAGGAAATCGATGAAAGAGCACAGGTGGATTGGAATTTCGTGTGCTGTAATAGGAATTTGTACATCCCGGAGCAAAACAATATGCTCCAATCACTCTTCCTTCCTTCTCAGTGGCTTAACTTTAGGCATTTTACAATATCTAATAAAAAGAACTAAATTGAAAAAGTGGTATATTCTTATTAACTTATTTGGGTAGTTAAGTAGAGATCTATTATATATATTCTTCACTTACGTATCTGAGTGCTTGCTGTGTACTTATTGTCGGACTACACATCGGCTACTGTGCATTAACTGGTTTATGCAATAAGTGGTATTCTCAACCAGTAGGCTAATGCTCAGTTTCAATAACAGCAGACATTAAATGCACCACATACACAACAGCAAAACATTATACAAACAGCCAAGATAAACCATGAAAGAAATAGGCTTTTCCCACCGCATAGTCTAGCCTTTGCTTGATGGCTGGTTTATTTCTATTAATTGCTGGCAGTTACAGTTTAATGTATTCTGTTCTAGTTTTCTTGTTCTGTCTTCACTTTTATGATTTATGATATAAATTGCTAAGACTTATTATTCTAAAGTCATTTAAATACGAGACCTGTATACCTCAGCATTCAGCTTAGGTCCAGGACCGTGCAGGCCTTAATGACCGCGCTTAAAGTAAGCTGTCACCATGTACATTGGTTTAGTAAGGCTATATGACAAGTGTTATGCTAAGTCTCCATAAAAACGATAATACAACGCTCCTGCAGGCGCTTCTGTTACTAATTCACCTCTAAACTGACACATGATTGTATACAATGCATATAAGCACGCAAATCTCAACAACGTCAATGACGTAATACGGGAAATCCCCTAACATAAAATGAAATGCATATTTGCTCATAACGTTTTAACAAAAAAATATTGGAAGAAACTGATTTGATTTTTGAAATCAGCGTATTTTTTTCCATTTATTAAGATATTCTTAAAATCGACTTCAGTTCCCCTTCTTTTAAGGAATTTCGGTTAAGCAAGGGATACTATTTAAAACCACTCAATACCGATTACTGAAGCCAACAGGCTGGTTAAGATCTGTTCAGTGGAACAAGCGCAGTTGTTTTTTTGCGACATAAGCTTAACGAGCTTAAAGTGCAACCCATGAACGTATGTTCCGTTTTAGACCCAGGTGGTGATTTTTCTACACGTTCATTTTGTTATGCTGGCGAATCCAGATAAATCTGTTCGAAGTGGTTTTGTTGGGATATCAGTAATTGCACAAAAGGTTTATTTAGTTTAGTGTCGAAAACCCGTGTGTCAACGATGCTTTCATTTTCCCATTTACGGGGATAAAAATAATTATCATATCTTGGCCAATTTCCTGTTCTATGTTCAACAACGAAGCGTACTAGCAACTCCGTTTGCACAATGGCTTCTTGCGTTTTGTATTGGACAAAGAACCAGCAACCTAATTCGAATAATAGACAACATTGACGTTTTAGAATTCGCACGTTCATATTTACGTTTGTGTTCCACAATGATTTGTGAAATCCAATACATGATCGGGTATTTTGATAACCCCTTTGTTTTAATTCAATTGCCCAACAGCTGGGGGTAACATAATAGGTAACTCGATCTACCTTCTAAATTTTCACCATATATATATATATATATATTATTGTAGCAGCGGGGAAAATCGCTTTGATACTTACAATACCTATGGTGTAACGCAAAAAAGATCGAATAAGAAAATATTATGTTTTTGTGTTTCTTTATCGTTAAAGGATAGGTATAGTGCAGGAAATATAAAACTTAATATTGAAGCTAAGTATATCAATTAAACGCTTTGTGTTTAGATGAATTCATGTCAAAAGAGTAAGTATGGCTTAATAGCTTGTATTGAATCACAATTTTGTACAGGACAATTATTATGAATCTGTCGGTTGCTAAGTATAGCGGGTTCCGTGACAACTGATATCTAACCCTTTTACACCTCTTTTAACTAAATCTCTACAACTAAACCTTTAATTAAACCTCGTACAACAAAACCATTTACCAACTGAACCACCCAACCAATTTTTTTCAACTAAACTCCGGCAGGTTAGCCTGGCGGTTAAGTACGTCGCCTTTCAATCGAAAGGTTGCAGGTGCGAAACTGGTCGCTAGCTAGTCGGCTGTGTCCTTGGGCAAGGCACTTTACGGACATTGACTGAACCCAGCAGATTAATCGGTTCTACCAAATTAAAGGAACATGTGAATCATACATAACACACTGCAATAACTACGGTAACCCGACAATGGGCGCGAGGTGATCTGACGATCGCCCGTGTGTTAACCCCTTTGCTTTTCCCCATTTACTGGGATAAACATGAATATCCTATCCTAACTACTTTAGTATGCTCTATTTTTATTTTCGGTAAAAAACTATAAAATGATATATATAAGGCCGCCATATTTGTAACGAAATCAGAATTAAGATTATTGTTTTCTAGCCCAAGTTTTAATATTTAAGTCGAGGAATACCGCGCATTTGCAGTTAAAAATGTTCCATTCTTGCAACAAAGAATGTCGATTAATGCGCTGAAGAAATGCTATTTTAAATTTTTAACAGTTAAGTTGTAAAGGAGTTAAACTTTAACGTAAAGTTTATCCGCTACGCTCTCGCTTAACTAAAGGGCTCCACACACGTATAGCGTTTTCTCGTCAAGGCTTTAGTAAAAAAAATTGATTAAATTGCGAAAGTTTGGGCAAACAAAACGTACGAGTCATGCGTGGTTACTTCGTGAATGGAAACGTATTTTAGATTCCGATCGTTGTGACCCTATTATTGTATATATGCTGGGCAGAAAGCAATTCGTCAAACACGCGTATCAGCCACCATTACACACATCTCGTACGTAATGCGACAAAGTTTTATAAAGTAGTTTACGATTACTTAAATTTATTAAGTTGTGCGTTGCAATAGCACTCACTATTGAGTTTTTAACCCAACGCTAGTTTCCAGCCTACACTAGTTATAACTATAGGCCTGCAGCGATATATCGATAATCACGATACTATTGATACCACTTAGCTACAATACTAATAACAAATATCGCGGATATCGCACCACAGACGTATTATTTTATCACAGATACTTTGCTATAAAAGGCGTCTTGAGTATCTGTAAAAATAACGTTATGCACTCACAAAGGTATGGTTTTTTAATGACAAATTAAATTTTTACTGTCACCAAGAATATTTTTCTGTTTTTGACCCACACCAATTTCGACCCCATCGAGTCATTATTTAACATTCCGTCCAATAACATCTTATAATGGCTGTCCCAGTTGACTATGATTTATTGTATTGAAACAGATTTTCTGGAGACATTTGTTTTTCATTTCCCGTAACTTTTTTATTATTTAAAATAGGGTAAACCTTTCGTAAAATAGGGGTAAAGTTTCGTAAAGTGAAACTAAACGTCGCGCACCGTACATATATACACAGTGACATAACGTGATCGCAAATACAATATCGTTACTTGGTCTTGCAAATATTAAAAAGCTTGTAAATCTACGAAAACGCTTAGAACTTGCTCAGACTTGTTTTTATTTTGTTTGCTAATGGTATTTGTACACGAATCCGTCACGTCTTTCTTATTGATGTTTCGAACTTGCTACATAACAACGTTAAACAGCCTTCGTACATTTAACTGAAATGCAATAAGTTTTTTTTTGTATTTAGTTAAATATAAATGAGCTACTTATACCCAGTTAATAAGTAAGTACGTGAGTTATGGAAATAACGCTAACCATAAATATACGTAGCAGCAGTAAGTTGGTAATTTATATATCATAGGTCCTCGTCGATTCCCGTATTAGAACTACAAAGAACAATTTCTTTGAAATATTTGGCGAAGTGAATACAGTATAAAATAAAGCTAAAAATAAGTAAATTAAAATAGTCCAGCTTATTCCGAAAAGACTGATCGCTATAATAAAAAGAATTATCCATTATAATATATTATTTCCATGTGTATATGACAGCTGATAACTCAAAACTGCTATTAGTTTATAAAGAATTTCAATACAAACAAATGCAAGTAGCCAATACCTGCAACGTTTGACAGTTTTGTGAAGGTTTTACCCTCTGTAAGTGCACCGTTTGGGGTTATAGATAAACGCTTTGTGCTGCGCGCGGCTCGAATGTGCTGCTGCGAATCTAACTACAAAGACCACGCTAGTTTGAACGTCAGTTTGTTTATTGCCAAAAGTTGTCAATGAAACACACAAATAATTCAAAGCACTTTCCTCGGGAACGCTTCGCTGCGACTCGTGTCAAAATTACAGCGCGATGCAATTGATAGACATTTTGTTTTTCTTTGTTCTTGCGGCTTGCCTATCGGTTTTTAGTTTAAAACCGGGAGATGAAACTTTTGTCTTGTTCTTTCTGTGATTTTAAATGTGCGACGAAAGTCCAGTTGAACGGGCACTTTCAGCCAGCACCCGCCGAAGGCTGACTCACTTGGTTCCCTCGTTCTCTCTGTGCTTTCTGTCTGTGCGAGTCCCCGCATCATCCACCACCATTTGTAAAACGTATATTGACTGTACGCTGTACGTTTATGCAAGCAGGGTCTCGCGCACTTTTGGACTAGGTAATTTAACATTCATGAAATTTCAACCAGTTTGTTAAAGTTTTGTTTATGCAAGCACAAACTAATGGGTCGTTGTGTTACTGAACTCTTTATTTTTTTTAGCTAAACAATTATTAACAGGAACATGGTTATTGGTACATTTATATGATTTTAACCGGTAATTCCTTTTAGGTCCATGAACAAAAAATGGAATCAAGCACATTTGGACGTAATTCACATATTGTTAGTACAGTTTGATGTTCCAATGTTTAACTTTTTTAACTTTTTTTATTTTGTGTTTTGGTTGATGCCCTACATTTGGTTGTACGTAACGATCTTGGAAACGAATTACCCCATTCAAAAAAAAAGGAAAAAAATACAGAAAATTAAGTTAAAAATTGTTTGCAAAACATTTATTTGAAAACTATAAATCGTAGTAAATTAAAACAGCCAATTAGGTGTTACAGGACCTAATGTAAAATCAAACTCGATAAAACTCTTGTTTGTAGGAGAGTGGTGTGAGTTACGTATATGCTGAATCTCGTGTTGAGCTGCAACTGGTGTGGGGTGGAAGTCCAATCGTTAAAGCTACACTGATTGTCAGGCTAAAAGATTGTCATCGCGCTGCTAATTTTTGAACACCTGCTTAATTTGTAAAACCGCTAACAATTTTGCCTCATGGTGATGTAAAGAGTCGATTTATGAAACTTTTGGCCAGGTGACAGATTTCAATCTCCCTATTTCATCTAGATAACACAATTTTGATACAACGTTACTCGATTTAAACATATTTAAATGTCTATTATTAAACACACAATGAAAAACATTTCAAAGTCCAGTGGTGCAACACAAATATAAATCATTAATTAATTTGTTGCGTTATCGTTAAGTAAATTGTTAAAGCAGGGAATTCCAACCTTCATAATTTTGACATTATGTTGCGTCTTTTCGGTTTTAGCTAGCGTCTCCCTCTTACTTTGCATAGGTATTGGATTGAATCAAGATAGTATATATAAAAAGGAGGTTCATACTGTTATTTTCGTTCAGTTAAATGTATTGAATTATGCGGTAAAACGAATATCCAAAATATAAATAATTTGCCGAAACGGCAAATGATAAACATAGAAGAATGTAAATTAAATACCTGAGATTATAGCCGATTCGCCAGGTTACAATTGATATAAATAAATAAACTAAAAATCACGCTTTACTCGTGGAACAAAATAGAGAGGGAAAAGAAAATAGTTAATAAGTCAAAAATAACGTCTCAAATCATATACACAACACAATGTAATGGTTCCTGGTAGCCCGATGGTGGGCGCGAGGTGTATTGATGAATGGCCGTGTAATAAACCCAAGTTTTGTCATTTTACAGAGATAGGATAGGATATTTATCTTTATCCCCGTGAATGGGAAAACCAAGGGGGTTAAAACACGGGCAATCTCGCGCCCATCGTCGGGTTACCGGAGCTATTGCAGTGTGTTGTATGTGATAGACACGTTCCTTCAATTTGCTAGAACCCATTAATCCGCTGGGTTCAGGCAATGTCCGTAAAGTGCCTTGCCCAAGGACACAACCGACTAGCTAGCGACCAGTTTCGCACCTTCAACCTTTCAATTCAAAGGCGACGCACTTAACCGTTAGACCAACGGGCCGGATTTAAAACAAATCCTATTCTATTCCAATCAAACGCCATTGGTGATTATATTTATGGCCAGACCCACCCGGCCAATCCCTACCTATAACTTTACTGTCTTATTATTTATGTAACCAATGACTCAAAAGGTGTAGGAATATACATGAAAATTTGCTTTGTATAGGTTGTGAAATATTTAAAAATCTAAGTTTACTAATACTTTCCATTTTTACAGAAAATAGTTGTTTATACTTATATATAGTTTAATATCTGTCACGCAGCAAACGATGGGTAAGTACGATGGAAGGTAATGAGCTATTAATTTTAACATAAATATTGAAACGTGAAATGGACTTTTGATCTCCAGATTAAGTTTTAGTTGAGTTTTAGTTTATTCATTTTTTGCACTGCAGTTTTTTAAAATGGCAAACGAATATAATAAAGACACAGGAACGGGAAAAGACGACAAAACTTAAAACACGTCATTAAAAAATGATATAATTTAATAAAAGACGCGGCCGCCAAACCTATAGGCGAAAGAACAATATGAAGCGATCAAAATTTAATTAAGACAAAACGATATAGTTTTGCTCTTAAATATGCTGCGTTAGTCTGACAAGATATAATCGAGAACGGGCTGTCTCAACAGCGTGTTATTGGCCACAATAGGGGAACTTCCCATAATATAAAACCCCCCACCTGTGCTTCATTTACACTGACATGATAGTAAAGGCAAGGGAGTTGAATGATAAGACGCATATAAAGGTTTGGCAGGAGATTGAATAATCATTAAAAGTTCATAATGAATTAGATTAGTCCTGGCTTTAAAAACACAAATGATTTTAAAAACTTTAAAAGGTATTTTAATGTAGACCTAACGCTGGTCATATGGATTATACAAATTTACAAATCAATACAGCTTACTGAAGTTTGCCAGTTGCCAAGTGTAGTTTTGAATCCCAGCTTAATTTGACCACAGCCTACATGGAAAAGTTTTTAAAAAGTAGTTTTACAGTTTAATGCTCCAACTTTATTTTTTAAGAGCTACCTTATGTGTGTCCGTAGAATGTTAAATACTATCCCCTATGCCTGACTGTACGTCCATTTAAGGACACGTTGAACCATTTTGTACCCTTCCATGCCGTTATATACAGAATAGTTTTAATGGAAACGCGCTGCCAAATCGGACGTGCTTAAAAAGTGTATTTTTAACGAGCTTTATATTTCTAATTTTAAACAACTTTTAAGCTGGAATGGACGCCTTAGGCCTATATAAGAAGGCAACTTGTTACTCAAAACAAGGCAATTTAAATAGACACAATATTGCTTAATCTATTAAACCTACGTTCATTTGTGGCATATGTTACTATAACCTTATAGTAACTGCACAAAAGTCCTTTAAATATGGCACAAAATAGAGGTTCTAATACATCTCATCCTCGCACAACCCATATTTTTAACCTGCTTTTTACTACCCCTGTAGATTCTTTTTTGTGGGCGACCTGCACTCCGCCCAGAATCACACTAGTGCTGCGTTGATTACTATCAACGCGAATGTCTCTCGTTAATCAGCCAAAACGCGCACGATTCTTTTACGGTCTTTAATGGCGGTTTTCTATAATTAAAATAAATACAATCAAAATATCGTTAGTAAATCAGTGCTTAAAAAATTTAACATGAAACTTACCAACTGATTAGCTTGCAGGTAAGTAACGAAAGATTCGGTTACAAATATCACTACGGTTCAGTATAAACATTTCGGTCTAAACAACTTCAGTAGATCGGTACTAATACAATAAAAGAAGGAACTGAGGAATCGAGGCAATAAATAAAGGCGTGTTGTGACGTCACGACCTTGTGGGAATGACTCGATCTAATATCAGGGTCAAATAAGGACGGCGCACCAACAGCATCAAACGATGTGAACTTAAAAAGGCACTATAGAGATGTTACATTCCCCCCGACAAATATACAACGCATATATTTACAATAAACAACAAAAACATCGACGTAAGTTCACGAAATAGAAACCACAAGGTTAAATACATCAGTTATTCATACTAAGGCATTTTCTGCGCAATCAAACATAATGTTGCGATCGGGCGTTTAAAGACACCATTTTTCGTCCTCACAGAAACAGTACGCACCGCCCCCATGTTTGTCGGCGTAAGTGTCCACTACACGACCGAGTGTCCATTTTGCCCGTGGCTGAGACTCGTCCACCAACAATACTATGTCATCGTTCTGGATATTCTATCGCTTCTGCACCCACTTCTGTCGTTCTATCAGATGAGGCAAAAAATCCGACAGCCAACGTTTCCAAAACACGTTGGCCAGGTGCTGTACATGCGCCCATCGACGACGAGCGTAGCAATCATTATCGTCGAAAAGTCCGGGAGCTTGATTAGGTGAACTACGTAATATCAGTAAATGGTTCGGCGTCAGCACCTCGTCATTTCGAACATCTATGGTCACTGGAACAAGAGGTCTCGAATTAAGGGTCGATTCTACTTCAACGAACAAGGTCTGAAGTGTTTGTTATCAGTAAGGATGGTCTTCGGTGATAATAGGGAAGAAAGCACTCGGCGTACCGACCGTATAATTCTCTCCCATGCTCCGCCCATAAGGCTAGCTGCAGGGGGGTTAAATGACCACGAAATTTCTTTGTGACGTAGATGTTCGGCTATGTGCTGGTGGTTCCACTTCTCTATTGATGATCTAAGGATTTTCGCAGCACCAACAAAATTAGTGCCATTGTCAGTGTAAATGTGTTCCGGTTTTCCTCTCCGTCCAGTAAATCGTCGCAACGCGTTCAAAAATGAATCTGTAGAAAGGTCACAAGCCACCTCATGATACACGGCTCTCATCGTTAGGCAAGTGAACAGGCAGCCGTATCTTTTTATCTGGTTACGTCCTTGTTTTACATAGAAAGGACCAAAATAATCGATTCCGACGCTACTGAACGCAGGTTTGTCGGACTGCAGGCGACAAACAGGCAGATCGGCCATCATTTGACTTAAAGGAGTTGTACGTCTTCTTTCACAGGGTAAACACTTTGTTAATACGCGTCGTACTGCGACTCCTATCTTCAGTATCCAGTAAGTCCTTCTCAGGGAAGAAATCGTGTGTCCCGATCCAGAGTGTCCGACAAGCTCGTGATGTTCAGTGATTACCAGTTCTGTAATATTGGAATGACAGGGAAGTATTATAGGATGTTTTATATCATATTCAACAGTGGCCCTTTCTATGCGTCCACCGACGCGAAGAAGGTTTTCTTTCATAAATGGGTTAGCCCGCGTACACTCATTCTTCTTCGCTTGTTGTCCTGTCATCAAACTTGCGATAATCGGTCCAAAGTGTTTACGTTGCTCGTACTTTATCAGTTGCAGACCGGCAAATTTCATTTCTTCCACGGTAAGAGGCCTACTTGATACAACCTCCCGATCTTTTATTCACTCTTTGGCGCAAATACTCCTTGTATCTGAGCAACCACGCCGCGGCTTTCTTTAGTCGGTACCATGACGAGTAGTAGTTAATTAATCTACGTATCTTCTGTACTCCAGAGAAATTTAGGTCCATTAAGCCAACGTCCAGAAAGAGCATCTGGGTCAAGACCACGAGTAGCGTCGTCCGCCGGGTTCAATTGTGTCGGTACGTGTTTCCATCTCTTAATGTTGGTATGTCGTTCAATTTCAGCTATGCGGTTTGCCACGAATGTAGGGAACCTTTTCGTGGAGTTGAATAGCGTCTGAAGTACCGCTGTTGAATCGGTCCAGAAAGTTGATTGACAGTCACTTAACTTCAATTCTCTTCTAGCAACCTGGTCATTTCTTACGGCAAGTACAGCGGCAGTCAGTTCTAATCGCGGGACGGACATGGTGCTGGTCGGTGCCACTCTTGCTTTTCCAAATAAAAAGGCACAATGCACATTACCGTTATCATCTGTACTTTGGAGATAAGACACTGCGCTGTAAGCTGAGGTTGAAGCATCTGCGAAATGGTGTAGTTCGGTAATAACTACGTTTCCAAACTCAGGAGGGCAAAAACAGCGACTGATTCTAACGTCTTCCAGCCCCGGAAGAATGTCAAGCCACGACTTCCACTCGTCTGCTTCACTTTGCAAAACCGGTTCGTCCCAATCGAGTCCGCGCTTGCAAAGTTTCTGCCACAGAAGTCTTCCCTTTATTAGAACCGGTGCTGCAAACCCCAAAGGATCGCAAATGGAACTGACCACAGAGAGTATCCCTCTCTTGGTAACGGGGCTCTTCTTTTTAACGACGGTATATGTGAATTTATCACAGGATACCAACCATTGTACTCCGAGCACACGCTCATCCACACAATCGTCGATTTTAATCGTCTTAACATTCTTTGCTCTATCCTGTTCGGGAATCGAATCCAAGACCTCCTGGTTGTTGGTTAGCCATTTCGTGAGGCGAAACCCGACTTGCGAAAGTAGGTCCCGCAGCTGTGCTCCGAGTCGTATTGCTTCGTTCACATCGCGAGCTGAGATCAAACAATCATCAACATAAAAGTTGTTGGTTACCACTTCCGAGACGACGTCGTCATAAAGGTGACCAAACTCGATGGCTGTTTGTCTCAAGCAAAACGCCGCACAGCTCGGTGACGACGTTGCGCCGAATAAGTGCACCAACATCTCGTGCACTAATGGCTTTGACTTCAAATTACCGTCCTTTCACCAGAGAAAGCTCAGCGTCTTTCGATCCTTGGGTTCCACCCTCACTTGGTGGAACATCGCTTCGACATCTGCTACCAAAGCGACTTGGTGTATGCGGAAACGCATTAGCACGCCCACAAGGGCTTTTCATGAGGTCTGGGCCTTGCAGTAAAACATCATTAAGCGCAAGCCCTTTGTGTTTCGCTGCGCAGTCGAACACTACTCGTACCTTACCAGGTTTCCGTAGGTGCATCACATGATGGTGAGGTATGAACCATCTGTAGTTGAACGCATTCAGTTCGTTTGTGGTTACTTCACGAGCGTAGTCATTGTCAATGTAGGTTTGCATCGAGGGCATGTACTTTTTTCGTAAATCATCGTTCTTTTGAAGTCGTCGTTTCAAGCCTTCAATTCGTTTCTCCGCCATCGCGCAGTTGTCCGGTAAATCAGGTGCACCGGGCTTCCTCGGTAACGCTAACTGGAAATGACCGTCCACTTGGACGATGGACCTTTTCATCATGTCGTGAGCCACACGATCTTCTCTTGATGTAGGATTCTCTAGAACGGCAGTCGCATCGCCAAAGTCCATTTTCCATAGTCGGTTAATTTGTCTTGAAAGACGATCTGTAGTAACGGCAGCGAGATTATTGTAGATTGTAGTTGATCGGGGCGACACACACGACGGGCCCCATCAATGACCATCCTAAAGGGGTTTTCCAGGCAACAGGTTCATCCTGTTTCCCCTTTAAAATGCGCTCTACACACAGAGCCTCTGGTACATTAATACCGATCAGTAGCGTGACTGTCCCACCAGCCACATGCGGGAATTCCAATCCCTTTAAATGAGACATGTCATTTATCTTCTTTTCATCAGGTATCACATTCGGTTGAACTGGAATTCGATCTACGGATACCACGTTCCGTAGGTAGATTTCGATATTTTCATCTAGCGAACATACAGTGAAATTTGTGATCATTCCATTGTAGAACGACTGATTACACAGTGTCGTCATCTGAATCTGTTTTCGAACGCCTGTTAACCCCAGGGCGTTCACCAAGGTCTGGCTGCAAAACGTGGCTGTAGAACCGGTATCGAGAAATGCGTAGGTGCATACTTCGCGACCTTGGAATCGAACCTTCACGGGTACTACGCACAGGTAGATATCTTGGGGTTCGAATGCTTCGACATTTTCCAGCTTCTCCGAGAGCATGGACGAACACGACATCGTGTGCTTTATCGGAGTCTTATTATTTGTCACCTTTTTGTCGTTGGTTATTCCGGCATGCAACATTGTATGGTGATAGGGGCTCCCGCATTCGCCACATTCTTCCGTCGACGAGCAGTCTATCACACGGTGGCCGTGGCATATAGGCATCTGAAACACAGGCCTTTGTCCAATGCGTATTCGCGACGCTCGCGAGTTCTCTTGGACCTAAATGTGTTACACTGGGGCAAGCTGTGTCTCTTAAAGCACAGAATGCACATTTCACCTCGGGAATTCTGGAGCACGTGTGGTTTAGTCTCAAGACACAGTGCTGCATGTTGCAACTCTCAAACCCATCTTCCCATTGTCGGCACGGCGATAAAGGCTTTCACCGTACAGTGAATTCCATATATTAGAGTGGCGCGAAACGAATGCCACAAGATCTAAAAATCCAGCTTCTCGTTTATTTCTTCAAAAACAATTACTGACCACTCTATCCCACTCGCTTGCAGATTGTCAGGTAACTTTTAAAGAATCGGTAGAAGACATTGCAAGGAATTAAAACCGGCGTATTCGCCAACGTCTGCCAGAGCATTCCGGCACCTTTGCAATAGTATGTTCAGTTTCAGTAGGCCACTCGGATCTCTTTCCCCGACTTCCGGCGTCCTCGATAGCAATTTTGCACATGCTGCTGAAATAATGTGGGGACGACCGTACAATTGCCACAACTGTTCTCGTGCCAGGTTGTAACCGCCAACCGGGTCTTTACTAAAGTGCGATAGCTGACGTCGCACATCGGGTTCGCATTGTTGTAGCAGGTAAGTCAATCTTGCCGAGTCCGACCGTACGTGAGCCATTACATGTGTCTCGAAGTTGCGAATAAATTCGTGATAATCAAGCGGGTCGCCGTTAAACTTCATTAATTCCGGACGGGGAGGGAGAGTTCTATCACCCCAATAGTGAATCTCTTCATATCGTTCGGGAGATACGGTTCTCTGAACACGGTTCTTTCCGTCGTAACGTGAAGACGCGCGTGCTTCAGGCTTATACTCTTGTTGCGCCGGGTTCGGTTGCGATATACTTTCGAATCAATTACAATTTACCGATAATTTATCGAATGTAGAAAAAGGCACTGACAGGACATTTTTAGAGGTTTCGTTTAGTATGCGAGTCGACATATGCTTTCGGTTATCGGTAATGTTCGGGTTTCCTACCGTATCGGTTTGCTCGTGTGAACTGTTGGGCATGGTCAGCAGGTTGGGAGACTGTTCATTAGTTCATTGTTCATTCCAAGCTCGTAACTCCAGTTCTGCCATCTCCGCATTCCGTCTAGATTCTCTTCGAGCTTCCTCGGCTTTCCGTTCGGCCGCTTCTTGGGCCGCAGCAACCTTTTCTATTTCTCGCTGATCGACCTGTAAAACTTCTAGGCGAGCTTTCTGTGCATGAACATAAGCTTCACGTCGTTTTACGCTCGACCGAGAACTGCGTAGTGAGCTTGCACTATCGCTGATGGTATACAACCCTGTCAGGACTCTTTGGGGATATTGCCGATTTATCAGACAAGGCGTCATTTATTTGAAACCAATCGCCAATACGGGTATCAAATTTTACTTTGCATTGAACTATACCTTTTTTAGAGGTTGATGGCCTTTAGAGTTTAATTATTCTGGTGTGAATGCTTCAGAGGCAAGGGAGAGAAGTCTTTGGTAAAGGTCATCTATTACCGATACCAACTTCTTCAGCTCGGAAGCTGATCCTGGATCAATCATCAAGCACTCTGCTAAAATGTATTTCTTGCGAAGGTAAACTTTAATGTAGATTCTTTTTTGTGGGCGACCTGCACTCCGCCCAGAATCACACTAGTGCTGCGTTGATTACTATCAACGCGAATGTCTCTCGTTAATCAGCCAAAACGCGCACGATTCTTTTACGGTCTTTAAATGGCGGTTTTCTGTAAATAAAATAAATACAATCAAAATATCGTCAGTAAATCAGTGCTTAAAGAATTTAACATGAAACTTACCAACTGATTAGCTTGCAGGTAAGTAACGAAAGATTCGGTTACAAATATCACTACGGTTCAGTATAAACATTTCGGTCTAAACAACTTCAGTAGATCGGTACTAATACAATAAAAGAAGGAACTGAGGAATCGAGGCAATAAATAAAGGCGTGTTGTGACGTCACGACCTTGTGGGAATGACCGATCTAATATCAGGGGCAAATAAGGACGGCGCACCAACAGCATCAAACGATGTGAACTTAAAAAGGCACCATATGGATGTTACAACCCCTATCGGTTAAATATCCTAAACACTATCAAGTCAAGCGTCCTGGCGACCAGACATAGTTTTATCTTCACTTCAAACTCATTTTACAATATTATAATTAGCACAGGCAACAAAATCTAAGCCACTTAACCGCCCAACTGCTAGTAAGTCAAAAATCTAGTAAGAAAAGAAAACGATGATAAAAAAAAGAAAAAGGATTTTGTGATTCCGCATGACCAATTCGAAATCTGAGAATCAGCATGATCTAGTCTGATACAGAAATCTGCACGCGCCAATCCGACCCGCTAAAGCAGTATTTTGTAGCGAACCAACTAAACCGAGTGCATGATGTGGTATAGTTTGATGAAGTTTGTTGGGAAACTACTAAAATTTGAAAAATACCACGCTGCTATTATAGTTTTTGCGTGGTTTTTGAAAAACAATTATCACTGCACAAAGCAATAAATACGACTCTCCTGTTTAACTATTATAAGTTGTTTGTTCTATACAGCCGAGATGGCAGACGTCATGCCGGAACCAAGGGTGGAAGTTAACAAAGAAAATGAACGTAAGGTGCTTAAATCAAGTGAGTCTGACTTTTTCATTTGTATTAGCACCAGACTCTCATTATAGAAGTGTGGGAGTAATTTATTTTATAACGATCTTATCCCATGTTGCACCCTATTGTGTATTAGATAATACAGAGAACGCAACTTAACCGCGGGGATTAAATAAGTTAAAAATCTGCCGCATTGTCACTATTCAACAAACTTCAATAGTTACCGAGTTTTTTCAATAGCCCACACAATAGTTATGGCGATTTTCAAAATATTTTTGCTGATTGTAAACTACTTTTTATGGGCTAGAATATAATTTTGTCGGTTATGACAGGATAGGATATTCATGTTTATCCCCGTGAATGGGAAAACCAATGGTGTTAACATACGGGCAAGTCAGATCGCCTTGCGCCCACCGTCGGATTACCGGAGCTATAGCAGTGTATGGTATATTATTTATTAACAAACCGACTTGTTAACCGATTTGTAATATTCGTTGTTTTCATTTGCAGGTATTCCTCATGTGTATGGTCCTTCGGTGTTTCCGTCTTTCTCAAAACGAATCAATGATCAACATTTACAGGTTAAAAGTTATTGCGTTGTTGTTTTTTTAGTGTAACACTCATTAAACATTATGAACCGCATTTAATAGGTTTAAAATGATAATAAACGGATGATAGATTCTCGTGGCTGGACCCTCCTTTTAGTATGGTAAGAAATCCCAAACCCGAAAGCAGCTGTTTTCGACCCACATCCTTTAATTGCCTATACGCAGCGGAGGCAGTCGACGACTAATTCTATAATAAATATCATGTAATTGGGATAGCAAATCAAAGGTAACTATTCGAAATGCACTATATAGAAACACAATTTCTGGGTTAGCTTTCGCACAATGTTGAACAGCTCAACCAATATAAAAATGGTGGCCTCTAAACTTTAACAAAGACCACCTGCTTTTACGTAGAAAAGAACAGAAAGACAGAAATTGGCGGCAAACGCCGTGACGGTTCAATGAGCACACAGAAATCGGGAAATCATGATACTTAAGGCCGATGCACACTTAC
>CH000013.1:81000-108780 GCA_000149265.1 Ciona savignyi | reverse complement strand
AAGGTGCCTGTCATATGACCGGCAATGAACAAACAGCGCCGGTCAAATTAAAAAAGCGCCGGTCAAACGGGCATTATTTCACACCGTCGTAATTGTCGAGTATACATGACGTCACGCCGTCGTAATTGTCGATTTAACATTTGCTGTGGGATGCGCCTAAACGTCAACGTCCATTTAAATACGCGGTACGAGGCGGTAGACTCAACGCTAATACCTTATCACGCGTCCGCGGTGAAATCTGATTAATCGGCGCTTTTTAAGACAAACTTTTTATCTATTACGCTCTTCATATTGGACGTGGTAACAAACGTCATGGATCAGCGCCAATAAGCGTAATTTCGTTCTTGTTTTGAATGTATATTTTGTGCGGAACAAGTTCTATAGTCAACTTCCCCATTATTCACGTTTAGATCGGTAAATTGTATCTTATTAAAGACCATTCACACGTTGATTGTCTGATGTAACAAAGCGTCTGTGAAACCATAAACGTATTTTTAAGGACAATCTTTCGTAAATAATAATAATAAAGGAGATACTACAAAGCAGGAACCGGCGTCTGTAATGCGCGTGGTATGCGAGGTAATTGTCAGCGCCGGTCAACATGACCGATGGAAGGTGTAAAGCGCCGGTCACGATAGCTCAAGTGCCGGTCAAATGACCGATGACCGACCGTTATTTTGCGCTCTGAACACATATTATAACATGTTACATTATGACACAACAGTCAACAGACATCGCTTTTTCTATTTCATATGTGTTTGCATCGTGTTCGTGTTCTTTACTAACTAAAGTCCTGTACGATAGATGACACTCGCCAGTAAACATATATTTTTTAATTGATTTTGCAAACTTGAAATGTTATTAAAACGTAGATAAGTTTGATGTGGAGTTGAGAAATTTATTATGGCCCGCCGAGATCATGTTGAGTTTGGTTTTGGCCCGCGACTATGAAAAGGTTGCCGACCCCTGCTTTACGTGAATAGTAGTTAATTTGGGCGACTTTTATTATGTCACAAAACAATCATTACATGGTTAGCTTAGCAACTAAGAAGATATAATAAAATTCTTGGAAAGTTTGGGTTAGTGCATTGGCCTAAGAATTGTAAGATTAAAACACGTCGGTAACTACTTGGTTGTTTTTTGAGCAAGGAAATTGGGGGACATCAACCAAATACATAGTTTAAATCCAAAAGTTTGACAAGTTGTACAAAAAGCAGAGAAATGTCTCAGTCATACACAACTCACTCTAATAGATTTTTAAAATAATAGTGTGTATGCGGATGATAACTCATGTGAGAATGTGTCTTTCATTCTCTTCATAAGATGAATCTTCTAATCCTTCCACCCACAGCAAACTGAGCTCAGGAGGAAGCTTGCAGACCACAGTAGCAGGACTCGTGGATGACATAACATCATATGAACCCAGTGATGATGAAGATGAAGAAGAACCTGTTGCAACATCCAAATCCACCAATGTTAAAACACCAGGTGAGACGGATGTTTCTGTTTGTCTCTCCACTGGGTTTTGATCTCGCACTCTGGCGATTAACGGCGACGCTGATCAGTAGACTACTTTTCAATCTCGCACTCCAAGAAATGGTGACATTTAGTACAAATGGTGACATTTAGTAGACTCTTCAGGTCATTTGGAAACATTGAAATGTGCTAAAACTTTTTATAAACTATCCAATAGCTCCATGAATATAAGTCAGAACTCTGTCAATAATATATTTAATCTAAATTTACATAAACACATTTCGGACAGTTAGTGTTTCCCTCTTTATGACATCATTTTTAAGAGAATCGGTGATCCGAATTGAACAAAGCAGCATTTGAATTATACATGACATATTCCATTCAGAGCATGACTTTCATTTCCATACTTAATGAGCCTTATTTGTTTATGAAAGTAAATGGATGACGTAGTTTCTATCCTTGCAATTGGGGAATTCACATTGAACAATCTATACATGTATAGCTTCTCTTTAAGGAATGACAGACTTAATTATTTAGATTTTTTGTCATTCCATTGCACTGAATTGTTGAATCCATAGCAGCTTTTATTATTCACTTAAATGCCGGCTTAAATATTCAGATCTTTTGGTAAAAGTAATAACTGCAAACAACACTAAACCCAAGGGATTTTTCAAATTTTTTTTAAAAGTGCAAGTTGATTTATTTGTCTTTTTAAGAATTTAACGGTTATTTGTGTATTTGCATTCTCTTGAATTATTAACTTTTAATGCTTAACTGAAGCAATCCTTGTTCAGGGTTATGGCCTGACACTGCAAATTTACCCAAAACAATTATTAAGGTTAAAGTTAAATATTTATTTTACAAAATACGGTCCTGATTTAATTGAAATGTAAGTTGAAAAAATTATCTCATTTTAAAATAATCTACAAAAAAGGCCATAACCTTACAATGACGCACTTATTTTAAGAACTAGCAAATAATATTGGTATTCTGGGTGTGTGGAGTTTACACAAGGTTTATTTTAACATTTTAATTACATATGGGTCATGTATAGACCTTTATAGACAAAAGCACAATGTGGCATGACGTACATAATATGATAATTTAATCTATTGCAACATACCCTGAAAGTATTTCGTAAACTTCTTATCTAACCTCTTTTAAACCACAAGAGTTTTGACATAACTAAACTTAATGCTAATACATTTTTTCAAACCAGTACGATGTATATTTAAATAATTTTTCGAGTTAAGGGCGAGTTAAAAAACAACGTTTACTTAACAAGATGGTAAACTCTTTTACACCAAAACAAAGCTGATACACAGGAGTTTTTTAAATAGTACAATATATGTGTAAAATATTTTACTTTACACTCAAGTTAGAGAAACTGGGTTAATGCTCGAGTTCAGTGTGGGTTATAAAACAGCTTTTACATATCATGTCGGTATAATTAAAGTAAGATCATTATTAAGACACTGACAAGAATACAATACATTAGTATAGGCGGGTCCATGATTGTTCTGGAATCAGGAATGTAGCACAAGAATACTAAACTGGAGTGTATGACATTGGTAGCCGTTAGATTACAAATCTGATTATCCAATGACTTTGTGTTAGAATTACAACACCACGGTTTGAATACCTATTGTTATCCTATTGTGTGATTGTATTACTTCCACCACCAAGCTGAAAATAACCAGGTTACTTGCTAGTTATTGTCAGGGGGGAATTATCTTATTGCAACTTGTTATTTCTTTTTAATCTTTCTGTTTTCCTTGAAATATGAAGTGGTTTACAAGGGCACAGTTGGCTAGGTGAAATTTAAACCGAGTTTCTGACTTTACTTACCCTCTGTCCTGATCCTAAACACACGACTGTTCATAATATATTGGGAAATACAAAGTTTATTGCACAAATAAAACACACCTGTGATTTATGGTGATTAAACTTTAATGTATAATCGTTCAATAACCAAACATTGCAGTTTGCATGGAAAATCTGTTAAAAAAAGGAATCTTTTAAAAATTGTCTATACAAGAAAAGCTTAATGTAAATAAGCTTTAAAGGTAGTTTCATTTTATTCAACTTACAGCCCACAGAAAATATGGAAAAACTGCCAAAATATTTATAAATTTAATTGTGTACAAAATGCATTGTAAAATTGTGCAATACCATTGTTAAAAAACAATCATTGTTCATATTGTTGAGTCATGTCAAATCCCATGATCAACACAAATCCCATGATTTGCAACTCTCAGTACATGCATGTCATGTGACATGAAATCATTAAAACAACACTTTCTGGTAAATTTATTAACAATATTATTACAGAACCTAGCGGATTAATAGGTTCTACTAAATTGAGGGAACATGTGTATCATACACAACACACTGCAATAGCTTCGGTAACCTGACGGTGGGTGCGAGGTGATCTGACGATTGCCCGTGTGTTAACCCCCTTGGTTTATCCATTCACAGGGATAAACATGAATATCCTATCCTATACTGAAGTGCACTTTAGTTTTACAGTATTTTGAATAGTAGGAAGATTTGGTAAAATATCTCTGATTTTAGTATATGTAATTCTGGCACTTTACTTGGTGTTAAAAATTATCCAAAATTTTTTTTAAGTTGTTCTGTCTTTGCAAAAGTGATGTAACCAAATTAATTGATATTTATTTAACTATGCTGAAGCCTGCTAAAAACTTATTTTACAAGTGTTGAGATTCGATCTTAGTTGAAAGTGTAGTAACTTAAACTGACAGTTGTGTGGTATGCTGCAGACGTCCAATTCGGTAGAACCCATCATTCCACTGGGTTCAGACAATGTCCGTTAAGTGCTTTGTCCATGGACACAACCGGCTTAAGTTGCCTCCCTTCTTTTTTCCATCACCTGCTATAAACATATCAAATATCTGGCTGGTTAGTCTGGTGGTTTAGTGTGTCGCATTTCAATCTAAAGGTTGCAGGTACGAAACTGGTCGCTAGCTAGTCCGTTGTGTCCTTGGGTAAGGCACTTAACGGACATTGCCTGAACCCAGCGGATTAGTGGGTTCTACCAAATTAAAGGATTGTTTCTATTATATACAACACACTGCAATAGCTCTGGTAACCCAACGGTAGGCGAGAGGTGATCTGATCTGATGATTGCTTGTGTGTTAACCTCCTTGGTGTTCCCATACATGGAGATAAACATGAATATCTTATCTTATCCTATTCTGCATTAATCTACATTATTGGATGATTAGTTTGGCTTGTTGTTTAAGGTGTTATTGTGCGATGTGTCTTAACCAATTGGTATTCAGCAGGGACAGGGGGGTCGAATGAAATGGAAACCGCTCAGAGTGAAGTTGCTACAGGTGCTGGTGCTGGTTAGTTTATTGCATCATAGTTGCCTAATTATTTGTTGTGTTGCATCATAGTTGCCTGATTATCTGTTTTGTTGCATCATAATTTGTATCTTTATAATCAGCATGTTTGCATGTCCTAATTAACTTAATGATGGTGTTACCAATAATTTACTTTCGATTCTATTTGCAACTCCTTGTAGAAAACTAAACTTGATGGCATTGTAGAAGACTTAACTTAACGATCTACTTATTTGCGCGAGAGGGTAGGGTATTGCGCGCGGCTTGCAACTTTGCGCGGGGGTTTTTAGCGGCCGATGAGGTATATTTTAAAGTACTTTAGTACAAATTTAAGTGTGACTTATTAAAATATTGTCATGTTTTTTCGAATGTGTTTTAAAATTATTTTATTTCTGTTTTTAGTACCGGTACCATACTTCATCTACTACACACACTTCACACAAACAACATAAAGAAACAGGCAGACGCAGGTCATGTCTAAGCACAGAATTAATAATTTATACCAAAGCCCAGCCAGTGGAAGCAGGATTATAATAAGAAAAGCACCAAAGTGAAACATAATCACCACATCTTTCACAACAATACAATCTAGTTTCGTTTTATTTAATTCCTTTTTTCCAGTTTTGTATTTTTATCATGTATTTACCTTCCCAATATGGTATATTACGATTATTTACCGATATGGTATTTGCTATCTTTTTTACCTATCTTTTATAATTTTGAATATATGATTCCAAAATGCCATGAAGATTTATTGTATGGCATCCTTCATTGTTCAATCTCCATCATATTCCCCTAAATGGGTTTGTGTGTCAACCCACCAACTGACAACCTTGCTTTAACTCAAATGATGGTTGGAAATAACAATGATGAGTTAAAGATATCAAATTGCATCAAATTTGTCAACCATAATTGGTGTGAATCACATAAACATCACTTTTGTTTATGTAAGTATGTCAAGTATTGTTTTGAAGTATAGCACTGTTATGTTGACTGTTGTTTTAAATGATTAGGCTTTCATATACAATGTAAAATAAAGTTGGGTGTCTAAATTACCTCTATCCATATTCTTACTAAATGTTTTTTTTAAATGGGAAAAGTCAAAAAATATTGGCTGGAAATTGGAATAGAGAAAAATGTAATTCATTTATATTGTAAAGAATCAAAATTTTCAAAAATTCTGGAATATTGAGTTAAAAGATAAATCTTAAATTTGTATTTTTTGTGTAGGCTATTTAACTTCAAGCTTTGGCTGTGCGTATAACTATCATAGATACCGGGCTTATGTATGCATCAAGCTGGCTTATTCACAAAGATATGAACACATACATTTTGCACATGCTCTTTTTGCTGTGCTGATTCAGTAAGCTTGCCTTGCTTTTAATCTGTTTAAAGATTTTAATTACATTAGAGTTGCTCCTTAAATTAGATATTGGGTTGAGAATATACATCCAGTAATGCCTTCGACCTTGTTCTGAATGATTTCGTTTCTATGACTCGTTTTCTCAAACTATTGATTTCCAACCAAGCTTAGCTGGAGTTCTGTTTTCTTTGTTTTCGTCAAGTGGGGTAAGGGAACATTAACTAGTGTAAGAGAAATCTCCATTAGCACAATGAAGTATGATTAATCATTCCTAATCAGCTGGTAAAATTGTGGCTATGCTAACATTAATCATTCATGGTTCGATTCATTTAAATTAAAAAATTCATAATTGAAACAACGTCACAAAACACAATTTCTGCTACTAACTGACGCGTATCTTAAACCACAAAGTTCCCTGCATTGCCTAACTATCAAGTTATTTTCTGCATTCGATCATGCAAGCTATTTTCGCTGGTAAATTGCCAAAACTTAAACCTAATATTTCAACATCTGTATTCTTGCTGCAATAAGCAACGTTACAACTTTTAGGTGACACAAACAAACATCACACACCTTAGTCTGTTACATCATATAGGGGAATTGTGTTAGTCTGTTACATCATATAGGGGGATTGTGTTAGTCTATTACATCATATAGGGGGATTGTGTTAGTCTGTTACATCATATAGGGGGATTGTGTTAGTCTGTTACATCATATAGGGAGATTGTGTTAGTCTGTTACATCGTATAATGGGGATTGTGTATAAATAAAGGTTGGATTCTTTTTTTTGACTCCCAGTTTTAAATCAATAATGTCACCATAGTTTCTTTTCTTAATTAATAATCCGCGCGAGTAACGCAAGTAACACTCGTGTGACGTAGGGGAGTAAGTATTCTCGCGCAAATAAAAACTAATAACTGTTTACCATGACCGTTTTATATTTAACTGGAGTAATACTTACAGCAGCATCATAGTGTAAGATTGTTATAATACCAGATTTAAACAGTTGTATGTTTACTCGCGTGAGCTTCCACACGCGAGTGAATTCTTACCTGCCCAAAATTTGGATTTTTGGCCCTGCTTAATCTACAATGAATGTTTTTAAAACAGACATTATTATAATTTTTAAAATAACTTTATTGTCAATTTTAAATCACATTTAATTACAATTAAATAACCTTAAAATAACATAATTTTGGATTGCTGTATAAAGTATAATAATCAACAAAGTTATTTAGCATTCATTGCACTAAATTGCTGTCATGCATAGCTGCTTAATTATACACCAAATCACTGTAATGGCATTGGTAAAGTACTAATGTAATTCATGCTATGGTATGGGGTGTGTTAAGTATCTAAATATTTGTTGTGGATTTTGTTGTAATATTTTGCTTTTAGTTGACTTAAAACAGGAAACTTGCATGTGAGTTGACAATGACATTCATTAAAATATTCCTTTAAAATTCTCCTGTGTCTACATTTCCCTGTTGTATTACAGTTTGTTATATTTATACATCTTATCCACTAATTTTGTAAATAGAGATTCTTTATCTCTAAAAAATAATATAATCGATAGAAATGAATCATTACTTTGCAGTATTGCATTTTGCGTGATCGAAACGTAAACATTTGGGAGATTTTCTTTATTAAATTTTTTATTAAAATATTAAATTGACTAAATAATTGAACGTCTTAATCATATATGATGTCCAGTCTGCCTTGCGGACAGCAAAAGAAGCTTTCATATGGAATTGCACTATTTCATTTCTACCCTGTTAGCAATCACTTCACATACTTTAATCCATGTGTGTTTTCGTGTTCATGTATTAAAATGTGTGTAATCGTGAAATAAGTGTTGTAAGATGATTAAATAACCCAAACCTTAGATTATTTTTTTATTATGTTTTATCTTTAATTTTAGTAAAATATTCACTGTATTAATTTCAAACTATCTTAATGGCAACTGATTAAAGAAAGAAAAAAAACCTAAAGACGAATTATTATTTATTTTTAATATAAATTAAAATCTGTTTAATAGGAAACAATAACGAAAGTTCTATGGAAACGGAACCAAGCATCCCACCAGGTTTGTGACATCATAATATGCTTTAACAGTGCTCAAAGCTGATAATTATTAGCAGTCACATGACGGACAATGTGTTATGATGAAATTTCATTTTTAACAAATAGTCTTGTTGTTTGTTTGGTTAGCTAAGCTGATTATTATAACTAGCTGGTTAGCAAAAAGTGACAGTGCAATCTGTCTTTAAATGTTGGGTTTAAAACCAGTGCCAGCTAGTCAGTAGAGACACGGGGTCAGCATTCCACAAGTTACTGACTGCACAATGTAATCTGACGATTGTCTGCATTAAAACACCATCCAACCTGCATTTTCCACTTACACAGATAAACATTAGTTTTCACAAATCTTAAAGAAATCACTGTATTGTAATGCTTTGTTCTTTTTGTCCATGGAATATAAAAGGATATTCATGTTTATATCCGGGAATGGGAAAACGCAATGGGCGATAATACCCAGCCAATCCTCGGATTACCTCATGCCCACCACCGTCGCATTACCTTGTGCCCACCGTCGGGTTACGGGAGCTTCACGATTATATTACAGTGTCGTGTATGATTCCGATATTTTTGGCGCCGCACTAATCCACCAAGCTTATCAGTTGAAAAATAGATTGAATATATTTCCCTTGTTCTGGTTTTCATGCATAATAGTAAATGAATTTTGCGTTAAGCAGATGTTACTCCTTCAATGGAAGCAAGGCTGAGAGAGTTGCAGGAAGAACGAAAATGCAAGATCTGTTTGGATAGAGTCTCCAACATCGTGTTTGTTCCCTGTGGTCATCTCTGTTGTTGCTCTGAGTGTGCCGATGGAATGAAAAAGTGCCCGATATGCCGAGACAAGATTCGAGAGATGTACAAAACCTTCATGTCGTAAATTCCGCATTTATGCAGCAGCCAGGATAGATACTTATAAGCAAACTTGTTGCTAAAAAAACTTTATTTGATTTCAACCATTTTCAACGGAACCAGTAGCTTAAACTATGATGCTTAAGGTTTTAATGGAAATCGTGCTTTCCTATTATATTGATTGATGGCATCTTACGCATATCTGAATATTCAACATTAAGAAGATAATTTGCTGTCCTATAATTCAACCGGGCTTAACTTTGATTTACCGATGTTTCAACTGCAAAAATATGCTAAAGACATTTACAAGATTGAAGCTTTACTGACATCGAAGACTTATTGTCCAAGTTGCTTAGGTATCCTACAAACTCTTGGTGATTCTTTATCCAGCATAATGTACCATGCTTAATATCAGTGCATGGGACATGTGCTTTAGTGGTTCGTGTGTTGCAGTTGTACATTTTGTGCTTTTTTCGTTGTAAAAAAATCGTAATTACCTTTCGATGTACAAAAAAAAATATTTTTCATTTTGCAAAAAAATATTTGTAATTTGCTTGTAACCTTTGAATTTTATTATGCTTGTGGGGTGTACTAGCATGGTGTTTAAAATATTCCAAAAATCTAGTTATACCCTGTCATTTACCATTGTATACATGTGTATAAACTGTACTATACTATTGAGTTATTTTTGTAGCGTATGTGGATCAAACATTGTATAACTGGTTAGCAAACATTGTATTTGTACTTTATCTGTACAGTACCAATGGTACGAAATATCAACCAGGTTAATTATCAGCCGCTGACGAAATGAAAATCTTTTCTGCGATTTAATGTTATGGTACCTTAATTGGAGATATGTGTAACTCAAACTTATGGTCTTACGAAGCATGTTTGTCTAACTATAACATATTCTTCCTTAAATTATGGATTTGTTTAAGCTTCGTAATTCAAGTAAGTTTAATATTATGATTATTCTTACATGATTTGTACTTCCTGTTAATTTGTATCCATGAAAGTGATTTTCATTTTGTAAGCGACTTAGAGCTCCTATAGTTTGCTCAATGTGATCGCATTCTTATCTTGTATATCATTTTCAATTTTAAGTATGGATACAAATTAATATTTACTGTCATTTACGTTATAAGCATGTACAATATAAATCCATCCGTTTGTCTCTATATCAAATTCAATGTACCCATAGTATGCTATAATGTATTTTATGTTTTTGTATATCAATTTTTTGGTAATTTTAAACAATTTTTGGCTGCAACACACGAACGCCGAAGCGTGCTGGGCTGCATAAATGCGGGATTTCTCCCAAAAATGTAAATATGTAAATATTGCAGTTAATTTTGGTAATTTAGCTTAGCTTTAATAACTCATTCAATTAAAAAAGAAAATAACCTTTTCAATTGTCTACAAACTCGAGTTCATTAATCGTTTTCACTTACAAAAGAAACAAATAAAAAAGTAGCTTTATAAAGTGTTATTTTTATTGAAGGATATTTAGTTAATATCGTGCATGGTAATAAATATACACGGCAGCAAGAACGATCGGCGTAACCGTATCGTTTACCGAAGTTGTCCCATTACACCGACGTATCATCCTTTTAATGGCGAATCTTGCAGTCCAAATAGAAATTGTGTAAGATTTATGAGGTACTAAATACCAGGATGTTAACCCAACTGCAGTTTAAATTTAAGTTTAAAACTTTTCGTTAAAAACACTTAGTTATTCCTAAACGTTAACGGTAAACTTTGTGTTCATAAATAAATATGGAAAATCGTGTTGATGCGTGGAAAACGCAAGGGGTGTTATGGCGCGGGCAATATTTGGGAGCGAACACATAAGGGGGCGGGGGCGTTATCACAGGGGTTTCCTTACGTCGTCGGATGAAACTCCTAACCTGAACTCATTTTAATATCCGCTAATACGATTGATAAAAAAATAAAGCCAATAAATATGATTGAAAATTAAAAAAATGTATATTTATTAAATTAGCTTCATAAAAATCTCATTTGATAGATGTGATCCCAGTAGAAGAGAGCCATATGGTAAATATTCGTAATGTGATTCTGTTATAACAATTCTCCATTGAGCATAATACTGTTAAAATTTTAATTTAAATATTGTTTCATATAATCAATAAACGCTTGTATTGTTCAAATGTTGATTTAAATATTGTTCCATATATTCAATGAACGCTTGTATTGTTCAAATGTTGATTTAATTATTGTTCCATATATTCAATAAACGGTTGTATTGTTAAAATGTTGATTTGATTATCGTCATGTGTAGATTCTTTCTTGTGGGCGACCTGCACTTCGCCCAGAATCACACTAGGGTTGCGTTTATTTCTGTTAACGCAAATGTCTTTCTTTAATCAGCTCAAACGCGCAAATCTTTTACTTTCTTTAATGGCGGTTTTCTATAAATAAAATAAATACAATCAAAATATCGTCAGTAAATCAGTTCATAATAACATAAAACTTACCAACTGATTAGCTTGCAGGTAAATAACATAAGATTCGGTAGCAAATATCATTAAGGTTCAGTATAGAGAGTTTCGGTACTAACAAATTCAGTGGTTCGGTACTAACACAATAAAAGGGAAAAACGAGGAAACGAGGCAATAAATAAAGGCGTGTTCCGACGTCACGACCTTGTGGGAATGCCTGATCTGATATCAAGGACGGCGCACCAACAGCATCAAACGATGTGAACTTTATGCGTTATAGAGATGTTACACCATGTATTCAATAAACTAGCGCAAGACATCCCAACAAATAACCAAGGTGACAAATGAGAAAAATAATTGACAATACTTCTTCCGTGATAATGAACAGTTATTCAAAAATATCACTAATCGTAAAGACCAAACGACAAAATTGTAAGTATCTGTTTTAAAAGAGTAAAAGTAGTCCATGATTTAACTTGGAATCATTCAATCTAGAACATTCCAGTAGTTTGTATTGATCATGCATATTTTATTTGCGGTGGATAGGCGACCTTACAATTTGGAGATTTAAAGATAGACCAATCTACTTGGTTAAAGTAAATTGCTTCAGTTGACAACGAATTATGTGGCTTTACATCAATGGTGCTTTCTTTGTTCCTAGGTAGCACGCATACGTTGATTCACTGTTGGCAAGTTGTTCTTCGTTGATGTTGATTGAACGAATCTGTTTTAACGTTGTGTTGATGTTATATAAACAAAAATACATATAACCATTTAAGTTTGCCAAAAAGACTGGAGTGATTTACACACTTACTATGAACATAGTTGCCAAAATGCTCAAAAATAGGCCTCTTTTTCACAATTTTTCCGATAGAAGAAATTTCCTTTTTATAAAATTAAATTTTTTTGCAAAATAAGGACTCCGAAAGTTATAACCTGATTGGATAACCCCTTTATGCTAATAATCTGTCGACATTACGTGCCTGTCACGCGCGTGACGCAGAAAATAAAAAGTAAAATCAACATGTGTTCCCATCAGAAATCCGAAATAAACTAAAAGGATGACACACGGGGTCTACACACCTATCAGTTACGTTAGGAAAACCCTTAAACTTTAAATTTATGGGTCCCCTTCGAATCCAAAGGAAAAACGTATTGATTTAACTCCGTTTTTACTCTTTTTTGCGCCAGGCTCGTGACAGTCATGTCGCTAAACACAGAAAGGAGTTATCTAATCATGTTAAAACTTAATTTTACCAAAAAAACAAGAAGAAATTCCCCTTGTGAATAAAAGTAAAACAAAAATTGAGCATTTGTGGTATTATTGCCGATATTCCTGGATTAGAAGGGAATATTTATTTCGAAGGAATTAAAAGATGTACAACACAAATCAGAAAAACATTGTTAAATTTTAAACTAGAGAGTGTCAACCACGTGCTTAACCACCACTATTTGTAAAACACATGTTGTATGCCATATATTCATACTACAGGGTCCCTAACCACAATTTGTCTTTTATACACTAAGTATGTAGTTTGTTTCTGCAAGCATAAACGCATGGGTCCCATAGTTAACAGACCAAACTTAATTTCCATGTTTAGTTAAATAGATGCAGAATCAAACGTTTTAAATTGTAGCGAAAAACCCATTTTTTCTAACGCACAAATGTTTTAAATTATAACTTGTTTTCAAGCGCTGTAGTAAAATAAAGCTAAATTTCCAAAACGGCCCGATTTAGTTTATCATGATTTTAGGGATTTCCCGTGGGTTTGGTAGATAAGTTTCTGTTTTTACATAAGTGAGTCATGTTATGTAACAATTCTTAAAGTTTTAATCTGATTTGTCGACTTCTTGTTGGAGATGTCAGTGCGATATGGCATGCCTGCCACAATCAAAATTTAGGAACAAATCTTTGTTTTCATGGAAATTACCCTAATTAACTTTTCTTTTTTTAATTGGCACAAAGTGTCTAATATTTTTAAAATTTTACCGAATTTTATTAAAATTAGAGCAGCCGTTCAAGCGCTATGGCCACAAAATCTAATTTATTATAAAAAAAGCGTTTTGATTTTTTAACGTCCGAGGGGAATTCCCCTAGATTCATTACCCAACTTTTTGGTTTCCGCGTATTTAGACCATGTTGTCTTACAAATGTTTATTTTCATTGCGATTTCATTACTCCTTTTGGTAGATGTCGGGGCGATATGGCATGCTTGTCACAATCATGATTTGAGACTATATGCTATTTTTTGGGGTATTTCCCTAGGTAATTTTTTTTATTTCTTTTAAGTGATAATTCAGTGACTAATGCACTTAGATTCCACAAAATCTAATTCAAATTGTAACAGCCGTTCAAGCGCTATGCCCAAAAAGGCATTTTTTTGGAAAAAATAGCGTTTTGGTTTTTAACATTCCAGGGGAATTCCCCTTGATTTATCACCCAAAATTTTGGTTTCAGCATATTTAAATCATGTTGTCTAACGAATGGCTAAGTTTCATTACGATTCTATTATTCCTTCTGGTAGATGTCGGGGCGACATAGCATGCCTGTCACAATCATAATTTCAGAACAAAATCCAATTTTTTGGGGTATTTCCCTAGGTAAATTTTTTATTTCTTTTAAGTGATAAATCAGTGACTAATGCACTTACATTCCACCAAATCTTATTTAAATTGGAGAAGCCGTTCAAGCGCTATGTCACAAAAAGCACAATTTTTCATAAAAAAATACCGTTTTGGTTTTAAACCTCCCAGGGGAATTCCCCTTAATTTATCACCCAAAATTTTAGTTTCTGCATATCAAGACCATTTTGTCTTACAAATGACAAAGTTTCATTTCAATCAAATTATTCCTTCTGGTAGATGTCGGGGCGCCATGCCATGCCTGTCAAGCGTTTGACGAAAAAAAAACGAAAAAAAACGAAAAAAAACAATATGTGTCCCAATTTTTCAAATGGGACCAATAAATAGCCGACTGCTTTCTGAGGCAAAATACTTGATGGTTATTGTACGAAATCAGCACATTGTAAATTCTATATAACTATGGCGATGTCCACATCTTATACAATACACTGTAATGGCTGCAATGATCCTACGACGATTTATTGTTGAGCTCTGTTCTGGTACATGACCCTCGTTCAATACATTTTGTGACTATTATAGAACAACTAAAATTAAACATTAAAAATCGCTCTGCAATCTAAATCCTAATACCCAAAGTGGTATACATTCATCAACTACCAATTCTGCTTAAATTCAATGCCGATTTTTCTTACTGCAATAGGTTGGCCGTTACCCATCTCTGTCGCAGAGATTTAAGGTCAGAATGAAATTCTAAATATGACTTTTTGGTACAACTGTTACGAATTGACCATTGACTGAAACGCGATTCTGTGAATGGTTTGACCAAATTATATTGGAGAGAAAAAATATTTATCTTTAATGCAATGGTTTAAATAAGTTTAAATAAATAACATTTCAGATGAAACACCTAAATTGATGAAGTTTTGGGAATTACCCCTTAACTTTTTATTACAATTCCAATTTAGGTACAAAAAGATCATGTCAGCTAAGATCCCTGAAACTTATAACACAAATGTTTAATTTTGGTCTGTCAACTAAACGATGTAAGTTATGTCCGTCAATATTTTAGTTTTTGGGTGAAAATTCCACTGAAGAATACATACCAAATAAGTAAGAAAACGTTTCAATCTTGTAGAACAGTTTTGCCGTGACTTTTAACTAAAACAAACAAGTCATTCTGGTTTTAATGTTCATTAAAACAATTTAATGGCGGTGTAAAAAAAAACAAAAATTACAACTGACGAATATATTTTATTAGGACTTTATACAACAAACGGAAATATCAAACTACTCGGGCACAAATGTTTAATATATTCAATGGTGAAGCTTCTCAATTAGATTTAGCTTCTAGTGGCCAGGTTTTCGTATTATACAGCCGATGGACTTTGTATTTCTGTAAATAACAAGAGGTTATAAAAACGTTTGGTTTATAAAAAAAACGCTTTGAAAAACGTCTATTAATCATAATTCGGTGTTTACAGTTGATGATACTAAACAACAAATCTGATCCCAGTTACACCAGGTTATAATTGTCAAACTTTAAAAATAAAATACGTATTACGAAAAGTTGATGTTCAGTTGGGGATAATTACTCTACTATAACCAAGGAATGTTTGGTCTTTGTTTACCTTCATAAACGGATTTTGGATCCGGATTAAATTGGACAGCAGGAACTTCCGTGATTTCTCTTCCACATTTGCTGTGTAAGGTAATGCAGATGTTACCTGACTACAACTTATGCAGTAGTATAAAATATTGAAAGAAAATACGTTTATAGACCAGAAAAAGATAAAAGGGATTTAGGAATACACTAATTTAAAAAAATATTTTTCGTTATTTCGTTACATAATTAAAGCAGATAAAATATAAACTGCAATAGGTAAAACAAATGAGTAAATACTAATACTAAAGCATAGTAGAACAAACCTTCGCTTTCTGATACAAATCACTGCAACCACTATCCCTATAAGAATGATGCATATTGGCGGGATGATATACTGCAAGTGTTTTGTTCCTGCTGTAATTTAAGATTGGGTTAGTAGATATGTAACGGTAGAACATTACCATTCATAATATTTGACACATTAAAAAACTTTTGTTACTTTAGTTGTGGGAATTACCGGATGTTTATATGTATCATAATACTATATATCATCAAATCTATCATAATAATATCATCATACATTATTTACATTATTTACGCATTTAATCGAAAAATCACAAACTAATTTGTGGTACCAGATAATGGAGATATTTCGCAATTGGAGCCACTGAAGTTAGGTTGGCAAGTGCAGTGAAAGTGGCAACCGCTTTCGGTACAAACTCCACCGTTGGCACATGGAGAAGATCCACACAAACTTGTCCCATTGACTAAAACACAATGATTTGGTTAGATTACGCCTTACATAGATTGACTGTCAGTTACAAAGCTTACCGCGTCTCTCACAAGCATATCCGATCATCGTAGAACAATTTTCAATAAACCAACTTCCATTTCGAGATACAGACAAACAACCAGTACCCTTTGGTACAGATTGGTCGACCACGTTATTGTAACCATTCATAATGCTACCATCTAACCATAGCCATGATGAGTTAGTCATTTTTCCTCCCAGCCATATCGGTTCATTGCTTAGCCAAAGCTGATTCATAAGGTTGAAAATGATTTGCGTCTCTTTAGATTTTACAATAGCAAGCGATGCTTGCAAGGAGTTACATTGCGTCTTGGCCGCTTGAAACGATGTAAATTGCGGTGGAATTTGGTTGATGTGTAGTTCGCAACCATTTTCGATCGAAAGGAATCGAGCTGGTTAAAATTAATTAGTAAATTTAACTTAAACACGATTTAACTCCTGATTTGTAGCATTAGGGCGACATAAATACAATTCAAGACTAAGCTTGATGATATACTATACAAACTAACACACACATCATTACTTATATCAGTTTATTTTAATCAAAACACTACGAATCAATTTATTCTGTCCCGATTGAAATATTTCCACCGAACCCTAATTTACATTGACACTTATAATCGACTACAATGAACACTGTTACCTGTACACACTTTTAAGCATCTTGAACTATACGTACTTTTAATGAACTATTCTTACCTTGAGTGCAATTTCGTCCACCAAACCCAAGATCACAGAGACACTTATAATCGCCCACTCTCCTACTACAACCGCCACCATTTCCACATGGGTTTTGAGTGCATAAATCTAAAACAATAAAAAAAATAAAAAAATGATATGATCCGATTTATTAATAACTCTTACATACAACAACAGTAAATAAAGAAAAGAACTTATCTATTTTATTTTTCTACCTTAATTGAAACATTTGTTATGTACCAGATTTTAAATACTTTAATTGGTTATTGCCTCTCATAACACAAACTGTACTCTACAAACCTGTTTCACAGTTTCGTCCTATGTAACCTGGCGAACAAGAGCAACTGTAGTTCAGTGGTAATCTGTTACATGTCCCTTCATTTTGGCAGGTTGTTGGCAGACATAGATCTGTTATAGGTATACCGTTAATTAGGGTAAGTTGAAAGGATACAATTCGCATGTTTATCCCCTGGTCGAATGGTTAAATTGAGTTGTAGCATTGGCCTAGGATGCTTAACCGTAGGTTTATTATTTTAATGTGGCATTTAAAATAAAGTTGTAATTCTAAAACAAATGATTGTGCATATACTATACACACCTGTTTCACAGTTTCGTCCTATGTAACCAGGCAAACAGGAACAGCTGTAGTCCAGTGGTAATCTGTTGCATGTTCCTCCATTTTGGCATGTAGTGGGCAGACATACATCTATTAAAGATGTACATTGTCAAACTACCGTGGCACACTTGAGGTGGCGCATAACTAATCAATAGACCTCTATGCGTAACCACATCTGCCGAGTTGTACTCTCTTAGATATGGTATTTAAACGAGTATTTTGATGGGTAACAATGGTGGCGATTCCTCATTTCTTTTGTGAAAGTAGTATGTGCTAGTCTTGGCGCTTGCTTTCTTATTTCGTCGTGTAATTTTGTATAAGGTAAGCAAAACTTCGTAAAAATAAATGACGTCCATTTTCAAGCTGTTTTAATTTGTTACTGCTTGCAGAAACAAGCAATACAAAATGTGTAGGCCTATAACATATGGTGATTTTGGTTAGGGAACCTACTAGTACATATATACATATATAGGTTACAATCATAATCTGTTTTACAAATGGTGGTGATTGATATGTAGTTGTTGCTCTTTAGTTGACTGTGATTGTTGCGTTAGCTAAACCCGGACTAAAACTTATACGGAACACACGTGTTTCACAGTTTCTTCCACTGTAACCAGGCAAACAGGAGCAGCTATAGTCCAGTGGTAATTTGTTGCATGTTCCTCCATTTTGGCAGAGTGTGGGCAGACATAGATCTGTTAGTTATGCATTGTTATTTAGTTTATGTCTTGATTTGAAATTTCCCAATAAAATTGTAATTAAAGACTTTTTATTTTTTAAATCTTAATAATACCCAGCAGGTTCATGAGCAAAAAATGGTCTGTTATTTTCATAAAGCTAGATGATGAGCTTACAACACGTACCTCTTTGGCAAATAAAATACTTCGCACGGGTGCATGCGTCATCCGCCCAACCACCTTTGATGTTCGAGTAAGAGTTGATAGATTCGTACGGAGTCAAAGCTGCACATGCCCTTTCTGAAGCAGGATGATTCGGTTCAATACCGATCCAGTATTGGTAAGTATCAGTGGCTCCTGCCGGAGGTAATCGTGTTCCATCCCACCATTTCCACTCGGTTTCTCCTGAAAACAAAGGCATTAGCACCCAGTTAAAAGAACAAATTGGAAAGGCAAGAGTTTTCAGATCATTGTGGATCATTGTGGTAGTCTAGCTTCGCATCATTGTGTTAAATGGTACGTTTTATCAAAGCTGCATGTGGGTGGGTGGGGTATCGGTGGTCATGTACCGTGGTGACATCATGGGGGTGATGGAGGTGGGTGGGTGGGGCTTATATACCGGGGTGACATCAATTTTATTTATATTCATATAAAAAGAATGTTCACAGCTTTAAATTAGTCTTATTGTAAGAAAAGAAATTGCAAAGATCAACTCGTGTTTACCTAATGCTCGCGAACCACCGATCCAGTAACCAACGTACCATGGATGCTCCCACGCCTTCCAAATAATCGATGAATCCAATAGCGGTTTAATTTTATTCTGACAACTGACTGTCTCTGATACATAACCAAATCACCGAGTAATGATTGACAGTGAATTCGAGCTGCATCAAATAGTTTTCCTCGATGTGACGAAGGTTAACTGACTTCCATTGTAGACAAAACCTTAAACAGTTAAATGTATAATGTAAAATATAAACACAAATTGATTTGATTTTTTTTACATCACTAACTTTGGCTCTTAGCTTGTTGGAAAATGCACAAAATAAATACGACGATTGCTATCATAGGTTGACCATCCATTTTCAAAATCTTCTGCATTTAATTCACTGCGCTGCCTAGCAAAGCTATTCGATTTCCATGTTATTTTAAGCCCATGTTGTTTCCTGAGTTAATAATAGCATTAGAACTGCATGACTGTATACCTTTATGTGATGTACACTAACCCACAATTTCCGGCTACAAACACTAATACAGTGGTTCCCAACCCGAGTCCGCGGTCTCAAATGAGTCCGTGGAAGGTTTAAATGAGTCCGCAAGCACATCAACAATTTGCAAAACTTTTTTTTGTTTTTGATCGTTATAAACAGCAGTGATATGTTTTTATCAACGAGACATTGTATAACTCAAGGCAATTTTAAGTTTGTATTAGTGTATCGCACATAGTCCAGTTACGCTACACTTTTGACTTACGCTAATTGAAAATTGATGCACTTTGAGTCCGCAACGACTTTCGCTGGTAAGGAAATAGTCCGCGACCAAAAAAGGTTGGGAAACGCTGCACTAATACAACCAAGGAATGCTGCAAATCAAATACTGAGTTGTTTTTTTACGGCGAATGTCTTCGAACACACGACCTCCAGAAGAAAATGCTATGTTTGTTGTTTGTATACAATTCTGCTGCGCTCACCAGTCGTTTGTTTTTATATTAGCTCCTCCGGCCAGTTGGTCTAACGGTTAAGTGCGTCGCCTTTCAATCAAAAGGTTGCAGGTGCGAAACTGATTTCTAGCTAGTCGGTTGTGTCCTTGGGCAAGGCACTTTAAGGACATTGCCTAAACCCAGCGGATTAATGGGTTCTACCAAATTGAAGTAACGTGTGAGTAATACACAACACAATGCAATAGCTCCGGTCACCTGACGGTGGGCGCGAGGTGATCTGACGATTGCCCGTGTGTTAACCCCCTTGGTTTTCCCGGGGATAAAGATAAATATCCTATCCTCCTCTGTGGCAATTTGTCGGACACTTTTTAAAAAGGCTCGAAAGCTAAACTTTTTTAAATGTTATGTGTTTAATCACCTGTGACGAGTTTGTGACGTAATTTGATTTGAGACGTAAGAATCCTGTTTCAAAACCAACCGTTAGATAGCGGACCGCGTCCTGAGCCGAAGGACTTGACGGATGTTGCTCAAAATCAGAGTCGGTATATGTATCGGTCGCGTTAACCCTTTGGCCACACGACCATACTCTTATACAAAAAAACGATCCCAGTGACGAGACCATCATGGGTTCAAAACTTGGCTCGGTGAAAAAAATGTTGCTCAAAATCAGCACGTTATTGGACTCACCAAACTGTGATGTTGTCCACATCGTGTACAGCAGACTGGAATAGCTGTAGTGATCAGAAGTTAATCTGACGTTTAAATATCAGGATGGATGTACAATCATATCCTTTACTAACCTTAAGTTTGAGTTAATAATAGAGAGTGTCAACCACGAGTTTAACCACCACTATTTGTTAAACACTTTTTGTATGACATAAATTCATGCTACAGGGGCCATAACGACAATTAATATTTTATACACCGAGTATATATAGTTTGTTTTTGCAAGCACAAACGCATGGGTCCCACAGTTGTCAAACCAAACTTCTTTTCCATGTGTAGTTAAAAAAAGAATAATCGTGTTAGATTTACGAACATTTCACGCGGCTGGTTCAATTTAATTCAGATTTGGTGATAGGTTAGTGCGGTAGCTGCCACTGTACCAATGAGAAAAAAAGGAATAAAATACATAGGAAAAGATCCTAAAATTTATGTTTTCCCCCTAAATCATGATTGTGACAGACATGCCATATCGCCCTGACACTCCAACAAGGAGTCGTCAAATCGGATTAAAACTTTACAAATTGTTAGATAACATGACCCAGATATGTAAAAACGGTAATTTATATACTAAACCTAGGGGAATTTCCCGAATCCATGTAAAGCTAAATCGGATTGTTTTGGGAATTTAGCTTAATTTTACTACAGCGCTTGACAAGAGTCTTTAATGTAAAACATTTGTGCTAAAATATTCTTAAATCTGACACAAATATTTTATTTTTTACTACACATTGAAAAAAATCTTGATTTGATAACTATAGGACCCATGCGTTTATGCTTTATGCTTGCAGAAACAAAACTATGGCAGTCCTGTTAAAACTTTCTGGAATGTTGGAAAACATGGAATCGTAAAGAGACTTTGGAGCAGCTGTTTTTTGGAGCAGCTGTTCTCGCCATACTTTCGCCAACCAAGTTAGTCAAATCAGGAGCATATATCTTCGCTGATTTAAGTAAAAATAAAATAAACTAAAAGCCTCGCAGTGCGATAGGGCGAAAAAATATAGACATCAAGGTGGCAAAACGTGATAACGACAAATATTATACATGGTAAAGTTCAGTGACACATAACGCAGCGCTTCTACAAAATTTGATATGGTAACAATATTTCTGATCAAACTTTGCACGGTATAGGACAGGTTCTACATACGGAATGTGTGACTCAAAGTGGAATTGGTGGCGGTGTCGTTGTTCGTTGCGGAACAGGTGGAGAATACGCAACGCGTGGGGGAATGGGTGGTCTACAGGTGATTCGTTGTGGGCAGTACGATCTTTTTTATTATATTTAATTGGCACCGACGCTTTGCAAACGGGAAAAACCGCTGTAGCTAATTTATTAACCTTTGCGGTGTTTGTAAAAACGGGCTTAACTAGAGAGTGTCAACCACGTGTTTAACCACCACTATTTGTAAAACACATGTTGTATGCCATATATATATGCTACAGGGTCCCTAACCACATATTGTATTTTATACACTGAGTATGTAGTTTGTTTCTGCAAGCATAAACGCATGGGTCCCATAGTTATTAAACCAAACTTCTTTTCCATGTAAAGGTAAAAAAATAAACGTCTTAAATGTACGAACATTTTACCACAAATGTTTTAAATTAAAGCTTCCTTTTAAGCGCTGTATTGAAATGAAGCTAAATTCCCAAAACAGCCCGATTTAGTTTTTCGTGCTTTCAAGGAATTACTGGGTTTAGTAGATAAGTTTCTACTGGGTTTATTACGTAAGTTTCTGTTTTTACATATGTGGGTTATGTTATATAACAATTCTTAATGTTTTAATTTGATTTGTCAATCTCCTTGTCTGATTTGTCGATCTCCTTGTTGGAGATGTCAGTACGATATGGCATACTTGCTACAAAGAACATATCTTCGTTTTTAAAGGAATTACCCTAATAAATGTTTTCTTTCTTTTAATTGGAACAGAGTGTGTAATGGTCTAACATTTTACCAAATCTGATTTAAATTGGAGCTGCCGTTCAAGCAATATGCGCAAAAAAGCTATTTTTTAGAAAAAATACCACCTTGGTTTTTAACGTCTCAGGGGAATTCCCCTGGATTTATTATCCAAAATTTTAGTTTCTGAATATATAGCCCATGTTGTCTAACAAATATCAAAGTTTGATTGCGCATACATGTTTTATTCTTGTAGATGTCGGGTCGACATGGCATGCCTGTAACAATCATGATTTGACAACAAAAGCTTATTTTTTAGGATATTTCCCTAAGTAATTTTATTAATTCTTGTAAGTGTTAAATCAGTTACTAATGCACTTACATTGTATCAAATCTGATTCAAATTGGAGCTACCGTTCAAGCGCTATGCGCAAAAGAGCTAATTTTTTAGAAAAAATACCGTTTTGGTTTTTAACGTGCCAGGGGAATTCCCCTGGATTCATCACCCAAAATTTTGGTTTTTACATATCTAGATCATGTTGTCAAAAAAATAACGAAGTCTCATTTCGATGTTATTATTCCTTCTGATAAATGTCGGGGCGACATGGCATGCCTGTCACAATCATGATTTGACAACCAAATCTTATTTTTTAGGGTATTTTCCTAGGTAATTTTTTTATTTCTTTTAAGTGTTCAATCAGTTACTAATGCACTTCCATTTTGTCAAATCTGATTTAAATTGGAGCTATCGTTCAAGCGCTATGCGCACAAGAGCTAATTTTTTAGAAAAAAAATACCGTTTTGGTTTTTAACGTGCCAGGGGAATTCCCCTAGATTTATCACCCAAAATTTTAGTCTGTGCATTTCTAGACCATGTCGTCTAACAAATTACCAAATTTCGTTGCGAATCCATTACCTCTTTTGGTAGAAGTTGGGTCCACAAATCATACCTGTCAAGCGTTTGACGAAAAAAAAAAAAAGAAAAAAAAAAAACGAACAAAAACAATATGTGTCCTATTTTTCCAAATGGGACCCATAACTAAATAAAACGACTCCGGGGCATTCGACACATTTAGAAGGCAAGTCTCACACCATTTTCGTTAAACTGAGACAAATCGGAAGATTTATCTTAGAGTAGAAAACTTTGGGAATAAGGAACTGTGTTGGAGAGCGAAAAAGGGCAAACCGCGTTATATTTACGGGCACATACGTCATTTACAGAGGCTATGCTGGGCTTGTCGTGCAAATGTATGTCAGAGACACGTTTATACATTGGAACTCTGACGAGACTACAATTTCGCGCATCTGCTTTAAAACCAAATTACTGCAAGAAATTGCTACCAATTACAGGATGCAGTACATTTCCAAAACAAAATCTTCACCGAAATATACCTATACACGCCATTAAAACTTACAGAAACATGTTGATAACCAAACACTTTTACATTAGTGTCATCCCAATTAGAGGAACAATTTTTGGAATTAAGTAATGACTTTATCCATTGGAGGAAGAATTAAACATTTCTTTCGATTACTAAATATATATATACAGTATATATATATATATATATATATATATATATATATATATATATATATATATATATTTTTTTTTTTTTTACTGAGCCAAGTTTTGAACCCATGATGGAATCGTCATTTGGGCCGTTTTTGTATTGTAGTCGGTATATGTATTGGTCGCATTAACCATTCGGCTACACGACCGTACTCATTTACTAAATATTGCATGTCGGTCTTATAATCAGCGACATAGAACGACCTGAAGCGTATTTCGACATTTGTTTTAAAAATTGTCTATTGAAGCGTTCACGTTTACGATTATTTTGGACTTTTCGACGATCATTTACGCCAAAGTGGCAAAACATAATTTAAACGGCGCTTCAACTTTAACTTCACTCGACAGACATGAATTAAACATAGACGCGCCTGATTTACTTAGTTGCTTGCTGTATGGGCGTATAGGGGGATATGGCAAAATATCGCAAGCGCTACTAACTTTTATTTTATTTTGTCGGTGTGTTCCTCCTGTTTGCAAACCTGTGAAATGTAACCTCGTTATTATGCATAATTGTAATATCGATGTATAAATCGACCAACTAATGTCTTCCACTAACTCTTGCAAGCAAGTTAAAGCTTCTAGGTGGATTTGGATTGCTATACGAATTATTATAGGAATAAAAAAGAAAAATACAGTACTAGTCGTAGATAGATTTTTCTTTCTTCGTTCTCCGAAATTCCAACGGCGAATCTTAAACTTTCCCTGCAAGATTTTGGTGGCAATTTTTTCTCTTGATATTATCGATTTCCGTCGAGATAGTGTAATCGGAGGATTTCGCTCGACAAAAGAACACTTGTTGTCAGACCGAAGATGATTCGGACGGTTTCTTCTTAAAATCAAGCTTGGGTCACACACTGTTCATTTCGAAAAAGTTTCGTGTTCAAATCACGTCGGGCTCAACAATATAGCACCCCTGATTTTTCTTTATTATCTTGGTCGCGCATTGCGGTTGTTTGGCTGCTGCTGGTTGCATGGCCAAAAGTTCACCTTAGTCTGTTTTCTCGTTGCAATGGTCGGTGACTGACACTGTTTCTGATACTGACTACATACATAGATTACACTGTAACTTTTGTTTTTATTCGGCATTTCCTTAAGTTAGTTCAATTTGCTATTTGGTTTTTCATAAAATCACGACAAAATATACCCAATAACTAGAGAGTGTCAACCACGTGTTTAACCACCACTATTTGTAAAACACATGTTGTATGCCATATAATTATGCTACTGCTACAGGATCCCTAACCACATTTTGTATCTTATACAATGAATATGTAGTTTTTGTTTCTGCAAGCATAAACGCATGGGTCCCTTAGTTATCAAACCAAACTTCTTCTCCAGGTGTAGGTAAAAAAAGAACAATCGTGTTAGATTTACGAACATTTCACAACAAATGTTTTAAATTAAAGCTTTTTCTTCAAGTGCTGTATTGAAATGAAGCTAAATTCCTAGCCGGCCCGATTTAGTTTTTGATGGCTTCTTGGAATTTGCCATAGGCTTAGTACATAAGTTTCTGTTTTTACATATGTGGGTCATGTTATCTAACAATTCCTAAAGTTTTAATCCAATTTGACGAATCCTTGTTGAAGATGTCAGTGCAATGTTGCATGCTTGTTACAATCATGAGTCAGGAACATATCTTCGTTTTTAAGGGAGTAAATGTTTTCTTTCTTTTAATTGACATAGGGTGGCTAACGATCCAGCATTTCACTAAATTTGATCAAAATTAGAGTAGCCGTTCAAACGCTATTGCCCGAAAAGCTAATTTTTTAGAAAAATAACCGTTTTGGATTTTTACGTCTCAGGGGAATTCCCCTAGATTTATCACCCACAATTTTTTTACTGCGTATTTAGACCATGTTGTCTAACAGATGACCAAGTTTTGTTACTATTCTATTATTCCTTCTGGTAGATGTCAGGGCGTTATGTCATGCCTGTCACAATCATAATTTGAGAAAAAAATCTTTTTTTAGGGTATTTTCCTAGATAATTTTTTTGATTTTTTCTAATTGTTAAATCAGTAGGTAATGCACTTACATTCCACGAAATCTGAATCAGATTGAAGCAGCCGTTCAAGCGCCATGCCTAAAAAAGCTACTTTTTTTAGAAAAAAAATACCGTTTTGGTGTTTAACGCCCCCGGGGAATTCCCCTGGATTTATCCCCCAAACTTTTGGTTTCCGTTCATCTAGACCATGTTGTGTAACAAATACTAAAGTTTGATTGCGATTCTATTTTTCCTTGTGGTAGATGTCAGGGCGACATGCCATGCCTGTCAAGCGTTTGACGAAAAAAAAAAAGAAAAAAAAAAAACGGACAAAAACAATATGTGTCCCAATTTTTTAAATGGGACCCATAATTATCCAGTTCACCCCGTAAACATTTTTTTTTAGAATTCCCCTTGGACGTTAAAAACCAAAACGGTGTTTTTATCTAAAAAAATAGCTATTTTTGGCATAGCGCTTGAACGACAACTCCAATTTGAATTAGATTTGGCGAAATGTAAGTGCATTAGTCACTGATTTAACAATTAGAAGAAATAAAAAAAATTACCTAGGGAAATACCCTAAACAATAAGATTTTGTTCTCAAATCATGATTGTGACAAGCACGCCATGTCGCCCCGACATCTACCAGAAAGACTATTGAAATCGCAATAAAAATTTAACATGTTTTAGACAACATGGTATAGATATGCAAAAACCAATATTTTGGGTGATAAATTCAGGTGAATTCCCCTGGGACGTTAAAAACCAAAACAGTATTTTTCCTAAAGAATTAGCTTTTTGGGGGCATAGCGCTTAAACGGCTGCTCCAATTTGAATCAGATTTTCTGGAATGTAAGTGCATTAGTCACTGATTTAACACTTAGAAGAAATAAAAAAAGTACTTAGGGAAATACCCTAAAAATAAGATTTTGTTCTCAAATCATGATTGTGACAGGCATGGCATGGCGCCCCGACATCTACCAAAAGGAATAATGGAATCGTAATAAAACTTAGCCATTTGTTAGACAACATGGTCTAGATATGCAGAAACCAAAAGTTTGGGTGATAAATCTAGGGGAATTCCCCTGGGAGGTTAAAAACCAAAACGGTATTTTTTATAAAAAAAATTAGCTTTTTGTGGCATATCGCTTAAACAGCTGCTCCAATTTAAATAAGATTTAGTAGAATGTAAGTGCATTAGACACTGATTTAACACTTGAAAAAAATAAAAAATTTACCTAGGGAAATACCCTAAAAATAAGATTTTGTTCTCAAATCATGATTGTGACAGGCATGGCATGGCGCCCCGACATCTACCAGAAGGAATAATGGAATCGTAATGAAACGTAGCGAAT
>CH000013.1:67495-80900 GCA_000149265.1 Ciona savignyi | reverse complement strand
TCAAAACAAATTTTGGGTAATGAATCCAGGGAAATTCCCCTGAGCGTTAAATCCAAAGTTTTTTTTCCAATAAATTAGCTCTTTGGGGCATATAGCGCTTGAACGGCTGCTCTAATTTTGATCAGATTTGGCGAAATGGTGGACTATGAGACACTTTGTGCCACTTAAAAGAAAGAAAACATTTACTTAGGGTAATTACGTTAAAAACGACGATATGTTCCTAATTTATGTTTGTGACTGGCATGCCATATCGCACTGACAAATAAGACAAGCAGTCGACAAATCAGATTAAAACTTTAAGAATTGTTACATAACATGACCCACATATGTAAAAACAGAAACTTATCTACTAAACCTAGGGGACTTCCCTGACACATAAAAAACTAAATCGGGCTGTTTTGGCAATTTAGCTTCATTTCACTTCAGCGCTTGAAAAAAAGGTTTAATTTAAAATATTTGTGGTGAAAATATTCGTAAATTTAAGACGTTTATTCTTTTTTACCTACACATGGAAAAAAAGTTGATAACTCTGGGACCCATGCGTTTATGCTTGCAGAAACAAACTACATATACTCACTGTATAAAATACAAATTGTGGTTAGGGACCCTATAGCATGAGTATATGGCCTACAACATGTGGTTTACAAATAGTGGTGGTTAAACACGTGGTTGACACTCTCTAGTATAATAAGGAAAACTGTCCAATCGAGTTTAATCATCTGAAGGTGTTAGCTAGTATGGTTTGGATATACAGCGTCAATCTTCGGAACTGGCGAGAATTATTCACTTTAAATTGTAAGAAAAGTTAAAGATGAATAAACTAAGAAAGTGAGAAACGGACACTAAATAACTTAAGTGTTCATGAGAAATCCGTTAAACATAAAACGTGCATAAAAGAGCTAACCAGTTAAAGCCAACACAAATCGAGAATATTAAATTCCGAATAAAAGGTCAATTAGTGTTTAACGAGCCCAGGAAATCCCCCTGACATAAACCTCTAAAATTTGGGTTTTGGCAAATCTTAATCATCTTCTTTACTATATAGTAGTTATACATTAAACTTTACTAAAAATTTGAAGTAACATTATACACTTTGTATCAAATATACCAAACGTAATTAGGTAGTCAGGGAACTCAATCGTTTCTGCATGCTGCAAAATATAACGTAAACTCACCAAGGGATTTAAAAATAGTAGTGGTTCTTATGTAGTTGAAACTTTCTAGTTCATTTGGTGTATTTTTTATCAATAGCATAAAAGCGATATCTTGTCTGTCCGAAAAACAAGCTTTTAAAATGGAATAAACTTTCCCGTTTGATATTATTTCTAACTGTACATAAATAAAAAGTTCGATTTGGTAACTCACGGACACGTCAGTTTATGCTTGCAGAAACAAAAAACTGTTTTAATCGGGTAAAAACAAATTTAAATGTAATATACCACAGTCTAAACATGCACAAATCTAACGGGAGTATATACTGTTTAACTAAACACGATAAACAAGTTCTGTGTGATAGCTTTGGGACCAATTCGTCTTTGCTTGCAGAAACAAAATGTATAAACCGTGTGCAAGCGGAAACTAATGGGTTCCCGAGTTGACAATGCAAACTTATATTAATATTTTCTAAATAAAGTATTTACGTTGGTATACTAAAAACGAAAATAATGTCGTAACCCTTTCGTCAGTTTACATTTGTGTAATATCTGGTAAGGCCAGAAATCAATGATTATCCATAACAAATCGGGTCCTTTCTGCCAACGAACGGATTTCGAAACTCTTCTGCGGCAAATCCTCGAGATTTCTCATCTGCTGGATTTAGATTTATGGGTGCATACTTTAATGAGATTCGTCACTCAGTCTTTCGATTTCAGCAATTATATTGGCTAAAATATAGGGGAACGTTTTCTAGCATCGCAGATACTCTGCAGAACAGCGTTCATCAATTCAGAAGATGGAACTCGAAATGAGTACGAGAAACTTTTTCTCACTAGTCAGTCAAGTTTTACCGCAACCCGTCGATCGTAATTATTTCCATATACATGTGCAGCATGTTTGAGACCGTAGGGTGGCACAAATACGAGGATGGGCCAAACAAGTGGAAGTTCATGCGATGCGGTACGGTCATGTGGCCGAATGGTTAACGCGACCGATACATATACCGACTCTTATACAAAAACTGACCTGGTGACGAGCCCATCATGGGTTCGAAACTTGGCTCAGTTAAAAAAAAAGTTCATGCGATGCCGGGCATAGAATTCAGATTTTCCTCCGGCCACAAAAAGGACCTTAATGCGCCACGATCTTGTGTCTTTAACTGCACATGATGGAATTTCGCTTCCACATCGACTATTAAGGCAAATTGTTTCTAAGCGAAATCTGGTTAAGACATCGACTAAATTATTAAATCAACCTGGTCCCATTATAAGTTATTTAGTGCAACATTTCTTAATTGTCTTAAACACAACACGAAGCATGTCGGGCTTTCGTGGGTTTAAAACAGGATAATTCAGCACATACTAAAACACAATTTTTTGTTTCCTTCGAAGCTTTCTCTTCAGCATAATTCTTGGAGATAAAGGTCTGTCCACTATCGATATTTTCACCGATTCGTTACGGATTTGCCTGTAGTATGGGACATATGGCATGATTAGTGCTATGGGACATATGGCATGATTAGTGTATAGTACGCAACCAGGATAGGATAGGATAGGATATTCATGTTTATCCCCGTGAATGGGAAAACCTAGGGGGTTATCACACGGGCAATCGTCAGATCACCTCGCGCCCATCGTCGGGTTACCGGAGCTATTGCAGTGTGTTGTATATGATAGACACGTTCCTTCAATTTGGTAGAACCCATTAATCCGCTGGGTTCAGGCAATGTCCGTAAAGTGCCTTGCCCAAGGACACAACCGTCTAGCTAGCGAGCACCTGCAACCTTTCGATTGAAAGGCGACGCACTTAACCGCTAGACCATCGGGCCGGACAACCAGGGTCGTATTTTCATACCACATGGTACGGCGATAAGCATAATTTGATTGATCACGATATTTTGTAAATTAATCGCAATGGTTACGCATGACTTATTAAGATAAAACGGTGTAGTAGCGTACGTTGGTGTAACATAAAATACTGCTAGGATTTATTAGAATTCCATTTTTATCATGTTAAAGTATGAAGTTACAGTTTTTTCAAAGAGTTAAACTAACCTATCAAATGTACCGGTAGTGTTACAATGTAAGAGACCGGGTGAGGTTGTTGGCTAACACTGGGGCCGAAAATGTGTGTGGTGACAAGATTGCGGAAGTCGTGTGACGATACTATTTAAGATTGTGAGCTGACATTATAGCAACACTAGGGAAGTTATGTTTCTACACTGGGTGTACGGCAATACTGGGTTTGTAGAATCGGATATGCACTTTGAATTCTGCAAAATTTGCCTAAAAGGTTGAAAACCACGATGTTGTAAAAGTGTTTTGACATTGCCTGTATAACATGATATACTGCCTGTACAAGTTGTTAATGCTAAATGTTGGTAACTGTAGCTGGAATACAGTCCAAGGCGGCAGCCTGGTTTTGGTTTGGTGGAAGGTAAAACGGTAGAGCGTCTGTGGTCTTACTTGAGGAGGAATTTAAAAAAAATGTCCTATGAAATGAAATCTAAACACCGAAATTCCCTGACCCACACTTATATTCTATCCTAAATGCAAAATTACAAAGTAAGCACAAAAATGTTTTACTTTCGGTTATTAACAAATCAATGCGATGATTGGCCCATTAGGTCTGCAGCTAAACGTAAAATCCGAGGTTGCGTGCAAGATAGAGCCAGTCTCATGTCGTCTTCTACATTCAGTTTATTTCTTTTTTTTGTTTTCATAAATTGTAAAACTATTACAAAATATTCTCAGTTGTTTTTGTGTGGTTTTCACGCGAATATCACTTATAAAGTTGTAAAATATTTTATTGAATTTGAAAACAGTTATGTCGATTATGAAATAGTTTTGTAGGCCGGATTGCCCTTTTTAACGACCATACACATAACGTATGTAGGCTAATGTGACAAAGTTTAAAAGAGTAGTTAACCTTTGCAATTGGTGCAAGTTTTAATTATTGAGATTTTAACCCACACGTATTTAACCCACACCACATTCAATCCCATCTAGTTTTATATTATAATAGTCCAAGTAAAACCTTTTTAGTTTCCCTATGGACTATGATTTTTTGTTTTTAAACTATTTTTTGCAGTCATTTGTTTTTACTTTGGCATATCATATTATTTTTTTGCGTTTTTTTATATTAATGTTTGACATATTTTGTTACCAAAATTAGTGAATTAAAACGAAAAAGCTTTTAAAACATGAAAATTCCGATGTTGCAACTGCAAACAATTGTAAAATCTGTACATTACTCTTAATGTTTGTCCATGCTTTGTTATATATACGAAAGCAAATGCACACAGTGATGTAATTCCATCGCAAATACAAATAATTTATTCTGGTTTTGGTTCTTATTGTGTAGTTAGTTAGCTATCCTATCGTTACTTGATATAAGTCTAGTTGTAATCTTAAGGTCGCTTTACCGCACACTTTTCTTCGAGACTTGGTGTAAGTTCATCGTGGAAACAAAAAATAAACTAAACTAAGAAGTTTGAATGAGCGAGTGTCGTAAATATTTTGTAGCCTGTATTCGAAAACCTGCCCAGACATGTTTTTTTTTATTGGCTATAGGTATTTTAAAATTTGGAACGTCGTTCCTACCGATTTTTTACTTTTAGCTATTGCCGAACAGCCAATTATAGATATAAGCTCTTTAAGTATATAGGTAGCAACTTCAATCAATTAGATAAGCTATAGGCCTATAGTCAATTATAGATAAGGTATTTCACCAGATATGGTAAAGTAAGTATGTCAACTATTGACATAATCGCCAACCATAAATAGATGTACCAGCAGTAAGTGTGCAGTTCCGCTTTATATTTTTATCGTAAGCAATTGTGGGGGAACATGGACCACATTTTGTTAGGTGTTAAATATGTTTTAAATGTGTTCGTTACATATAACCACTGTTGTTTATTTATTTATATTTCGTAGTCATATTTTTATTCTGACTTTTTTGTTATTTGCTGAGTATTTTACCGAGATTTCGATAATCATTTCTTATTGATTCGCCAAACAGCCTTCGTACATTTAATTGAAATGCAATAAGTTTTTTAATATGTTGCTGTTATTCAAATATAGATCAGTTACTTTACCAGGTATAGCCAGTCAATAAATATGTATGTCAATTATTGGTAAGAACGCATACAATAGCTATAGATATAACGCAATTTTCTGCACAAAAAAGAAGAAAAAATGGATTGTTGCTCCCAATGTATTTTCGTGATTTTCCTATTTACAAAGACAAAACATCATATCCTACACTGTTCAATCGATTTAACCTTGCTGTTTTATCTTTCATGTAACAAATTACTTTCATGTAGCAATTAGAAAAGTATATATAAGGGTTGTTAAGTATTTAAATATCTATATTTTACTTTTGCTTCAGATTTAAAGAGGAAATTGTTGGGTAAAGTTAAGTAATATATTATTTTAATACCTGGTATTTTTACGAAGCAAAGGATAGGTAAGTACAATCAACATCATTTATAAAATTTAAAATAGACTTTTATCTTCATACTAAGTATTACATTTAGTGCTGATAAATCTAAAGTACGTTTTAATTTTAATTGAGAGGCCTTATCCCAATGTCAAATGACGTCGTCATAGCACTGTTTTAGGCATTAACAAACAAACCACTATCCAACAATGTAAAATTGAATCTTACTTGACTTATTGGGTCGTTAAAAAAGGATTTGTCAGCCTACGTCGTAAGGTATAAACTAAACAGTTAAACGCAAAGATTTAACGATAGGAAAATAAATGGGATAGGATATTCATCTTTATCCCCATGGATAGGAAAACCAAGGGGGTTAACACACGGGCAATCGTCAGATCACCTCGCGTCCATCGCCGGGTTACCGGAGCTATTGCAGTGAGTTGTATAGCCTATGATAGACACGTTCCTTCAATTTGGTAAAACCCATCAATCCGCTGGGGTTAGGCAATGACTGTAAAGCTAGCGACCAGTTTCGCACCTGCAACCTTTCGATTGAAAGGCGACGCACTTAACCGTTAGACCAACGGGCCGGACAAAAATAAAAGTTGAATACAAAGAGACAGCCCAAAACCACAACGTTATCGGTCCATTCGCTACCTAATAATAACTGAAAAATATATAAAATTAAACAGATGAGAAATACCAAGAATTATAGTATGAAAACTTGATTGAGAACGACTTACACAGACCGAGTTATCTAAAAAAACAAAATTACATAACTACAAAAGCACACTGAACAATTACTAACCAGGGTTGCCATTTGGCCTTTTTCACGGCCAAATTTCAGAAATTTGGCCGTACCAAAATTGCCTCGGACGCGAAAAAAATAGTTTGGCCGTGCGGAAAAATCTGGTCGATTTTGGCCGTATAAGCATAGTGTCAATTTTTTGGCCAAAACGTCATATTATTTTTACGCTACAGTAGAAATAAAGGGAAAAATAGATATGGAAATAAATTAATAATATCAAATGTCTCATTCACTAAATCACAAAGCTGATTATGACGTTTTGAAATAAAATAATAACGGTCGGCATTCCTATATAGTATTTGAATGGGTTCGACAAATCTGGAGGGAATTAAAATTATTCAATTTTTGAACAAATAAAGAGATGAATAGCCCAATTGGCTAAATTAAATGGTTTATTTTGTACTTGATACAATTTGGCCGAATTTTGGCCGTAAAGCAAACACAGTTTGGCCGTAAGGCAGATTTCCCGTCTGGCAACCCTGTTACTAACAGGTACACTCATTTAAAACTTTAGCCAGTAAAATTAATTCTTTATTTGATTTTGAAAAACATCCTATTTTTAAATAAATACATAAAATGCTCTCCGTGCTACTGGACCACAGAACTCTAATATACAATTAAATAAATTAAAGTTGGTTATGAAATTTGTACATTAGTTTCCCCAGCTTTTATTTATAAATATTACACCGTTTTCCTATAAAAAATAACTGAACAACGGGTGACATGGCAGTTTGGAGCGCTGTATCAAACTGTAGCGTTTTTTGCGACGCGTATGGCCTCAGAGCCCTTTTTATGGCTAATGTAAGACATTTCTACAATACGTCAATACAACAGGACGCTTATTTAATAAAGTAAAAGAGAGTAATGTGATCAAAACAACAAATGTAGTAAAAAGTCTTTAAATTTAAGGAATTCCCCTGCTTTAATACGCATGAGCGATTTTGGACGAATGAGACATAAACTGTGCGTTTGGTGAAAACTATACTTACAAAGTTTTATGTGTTTTTCTAAGCAAATAAAAAATAAGTACTTTTTAAAGTCAATTGTAAGTAGACTAACATCAAACAAAGTTAATTGAAATTTAAGTAATTGGTTGGGCTACGATCTCCATAAAATAAAAAGCTGGAGAAAAGATTAATTAATGTTTTACTAGTACTGGTAATTCCCCCGGGATAAAACCTAAATTTTGTTTCGGCGTCTTTTCAATCTTACAGCAGAAGCAGAATTCAGTTTTTACGCGCCACTCTGTTTTTTGGTGTGTAATTTAATGAATGATGCAGTGACGTGGCGGCTTGGCGAACTGGCGACGTGGCGGTAACTATGAAATAACGAGGAAATCCCGCCCATGTGGCTTGCATGAGCCTGAGGGACGTTGAATTTAAAATCAATCCAGTCAAATCCGTTCTCAAAAGCAAACTTCTCTACTTGCTTGTTATCCAAAGACTTGATGTCAGTTTTCTCTCATACTTCCTGTACCCGATTTGCGTTAAAGACATGAAACCTTTTTGCTTTATATGCAAGTTATCCCAACACCACTTTACTATTACTCCAATAGTGTTTCTCGTACGTTTCGGGACCAAGTTGTTTCTGCAGGTAAAATGACATACATGCATGGTCACCCCAAAGGATCATAAATCGAACTGACTGTCGATAGGATTTCTGTGTGGTTAAAGCGGTTTCCTTTAACCCTTTAGAAACGAGATTGTTTTTGCGTAGTTTGCGCGTTTTGACCGAGTCCGTTTTGTAGTGCTCTAGCGCCTCTCGTGTTATAGTTAGAGCAAAATGTTCAACACTAGAGTTGTTCGAAATAAAATTTCCAAAATTTCTAAAATTTAAATTTTTTGATGACGTCACTACTTGGGGGTCCACGTCATATTCTTTCTTATACAATGTTATAGTTTTTGATCTGTTTACAATACAGCCTAACATATTATTACAAAGTTACTTAGAAACAAATTTCCTACAATTATATTATAATTCTGCTTTGATGACGTCATCAAAATATTATTACGTCACTGATTTTATGTTACAGGTCCACCCATGCCAAATTTTTTTTTTGTTTTTTTATTATAAAAAATGTTAGAATAGAAATTTAGATTGCTATTAAGTCCATATTGCTTTATCTTACTACTTTTTCCTTAAAATAAACTATAAATTAAGGGTTTGAACCAAATTGTGGACTATAACCTTAAAGATACTCAAAATGCCCCCAAAAATGAAAAAAAACTGGTAAGATCACATTCGGGACATCCCAAGAAGCGAAACTAATTCTACTGCCATAGAGACATTAAATGAAACAAACCCTTTTGAGCGTAGTATTAAAAAAAACGTTTTTTTGTGATAATTTCCCTCAAAATTACACCAAAATAAGTCATAAAATTCAACTAAACTTTACATCAAAATTTCAAATGCAAAGTTATGTTTATTTTTGCTGTTTTCAAAAGATATATCATATAGCTTTCCAAAGAGACCAAACTTTAGCAGTTTTGACAAGAAATGTTGGAGATTTTTCATTTTGAATGAGCATATGTCAAAAAGGACAAATTTGTTCTTATCGTTTCTAAAGGGTTAAAGACATTTTAAAACAAAACACATTTTTCTCTGCGTTCCATGCGAGCCCAAGAAGTCTTTTAACAGGTAGTTGGTTGCTGTTCATGTCCACATGCTTCAAACTTGTACTGCTTCGTTAATCCTAAGCAGTAGATTTCTACTGTTTGATAGAAATTTATCAAGGCGCAGACCGCCTCTTGCGCACAAACAGGAGCTTTGTTCAACAAGAGACAATGCTGACTCATTTTCTGCCGCTGATATTACTACAACGTCTACATGGAAATCCCTTATGAAATTTTCAGCTTCGACACCAAATTCTTCTTCTCCATCATCTGCAGCACATTTAAGTTCGAAATTTGCACAAAATGTGTACCTTCATATGATATTCTTTCACTTGTCGATTAGTTCATTTTCCCAACATAGGAAACAAAGTAAATCGCGGTCTGGTTCTGCGACACGAAACTGGTAAAACATGCCTTCGCTGTGTTAAAGGCAATTATGTTTTGTCTGAAACGACATAAAACTTCCACCAACACGCTTAGTAGACCGTGTCCAGGTTCATGCAGAAAACAATTATTAAGAGATATACCTTGGTGCCTGGCAGAAAAGTTGATGACGACTCTTCATTTTTCGGGCTTCTTTGAATGGTACACTCAGGGGTATGTAGTTTACCCTTCTATCATCTTTGGTCATTTCTGATGCCGGTTCCGCGTACTTACTTATGACATCCGCCCCAATATATTAAATGTAGATAAACCTGCCATTTTAATTTTTCAAATAATACAGGCTTTTTGTACACCATTGTTGATATAAACATGGTTGGCAAACATACCTTCAAAATTCAAGCTTTATATACATTTCTTGTAAATAACATTAATAAATATTTTTTGTATACCTTCAGTAAGTGCATACATAGGAGGTACATTAGACAACACAATCATCATCGTATTGTAGTTGAGTTGATATTGGAATAAAAATAAATCTTTATTTCTATTTAAGATAAATCACTTAAAAAATTTACTGTTAATTGCAATGAAAATTAAGCTGTGTGGTTTACATTCTTCATTGTATTGCATTCTAAAATTTTAAGATGTAACATTTCTATGTTATGTTACTTACAATATATGATTTGTTCTACACAGTTGAAATGGCAGACTTTCTGCTGGAACCAAGGTCGGAAGGTAACAAACAAGATCAACTTAAGGTAGATGAATCAAGTGAGTTTGACTTTTTTATTTATATTAGCCATGATTGATACTAAGGTAGAAGTATTTTAAGACAGTCTTATCCCACATTTAATACCTACAGGTCCATTCCCTGACACCGTTATGTGCCACTTTTTTAGAAGTATTGTTGCAGGCCTAGCTGGTATTGATATCACGCAATGCATATATTACGCGGGTAATCACTGGCTTTATCAATATTGGAATAAAATATGGTCGGCCGACCAAAATGTCAATGAACAAGGATACAATAAAACAGGAAGTGCGTTGATAGTTGGTTATGCCGTTCTCTTGTAGAACATGTATAGCTTTTTATGTTAGGATTACCCACATTGTTAATCAGCAAAACTTTCACTTTAAAACCACTTATACTCAACCAGATGTTAGACCCAGTGGCGCATAGAGTTGGTCTATTTAATTGATTTCTAGGTTACTCCCTGCTGGCTTTACCCATCGGTTGAATTGCACAGGATTAAATGCTATGATCATCTATTTATAGAATTATGTTTGTTTGTGATCGCTGTGTAGTGACAGCCATTTAGAACGTATAAAGTTATTTTAATTGGTCCAAAGTAACGTGATGGTCTAAACACATCATATCTTTTATGATATTTGGTAAAGTTCAATGGTTCTTTTTCTTTGAAAGTTTTAGTTTTTTACTCTCCAGACCCGCATGCTGAGATAAAATAAAATTTTTTGCATGAAAAGGAACATATAATTTATTATTGTGGTTTTTACTATCATGATTTGTAATTAGCAACAGAAAAAAAATGTGTTTTATTTAAATATATATATAATCTCTTTCTTTTAAATAAAATAACATATAGTTAATTTTGGTAGCCTATCCATAAGTTTCCGCTTTCAGAATCGATACTGTATACATCTTGTTTAACAAATACCAAGGTACATTGCCGATATCGCACCAGTAAATTAATGGGTTGTACTAAAACTAAAGAAAAAAGATCTTAAATTATGTACAACACAATGCAATGGCTCCAGATAACCCGCCGATAGGCGGTAGGTGATTTACAAATTGGCCGTGTGGTCATCGGATTTTTGTCCATTCACAGGAATAAACCCATATACTATCCTATCCTAATTAATAGCCATTGGTAATCATTTTTTGCCAGACCAATTAATCGTTTTAATATCTAATATTGCTGTATTATATTTTACTAACAAATGACTAAACAAGTGTAAAGATATACAGAAAAAGTATATTGAAGGATGTGAAGTATTATAAAACTAAGTTTACTAACACTTTCCTTTTTTAACAGAAAATAGTTGTTTATTCTTGCGTAATATATTATTTTAAAATCTGTCATTTTGACGAAGCAACTAATACTAAGTATGACAGGAGGTTTTCTATCCTAGTGCCATTGTGCCTAAAATGGGGGAAATTCCCTTAACATAAAATGCTACATCGTAGCGTATATTGCACTTTCATGGTGAAAGAATGCAAAATAGTTATATGATGTGACGCATATAAAGTCTTGGTGTGGAATTGGATATAAAAGTAAAAGGAACCTAATAAACCAGATAATTCCAGGTTTTTAAAACACAAATGATGTCGAAAAATTTAAAAGGTTTTTTTATAGTAATACTGGCTATATAGATTCTAAATACAGAAATGTACATAATTTATAAATTAATACAGCTTATTAAAGTTTGCCAATTGCCAAGTGTAGTTTTAGATCCCTTCACAGATTTACCATTGTATACATACAAAACAACTCTTTTTAGCATAAATGGACACCCAATATAAGCATGCAACGTGTTGCACCAAACACAAAATTGTGTAGCTTTTCAGACTATAGCCCCTCTGTGTTTAACTATTTACTTCTGTCTTCCGTTTTTCCGCATTTTATACTACCATGTAAAAGAACTTTGGTCAAATTAACTTAGTAAGACAAAATGCTGACGTATGCAGTATGCAGATGGCAGTGTTTCAGTGGCTATTATTAAAGTCGATATCCTTAAATTTCTACAAATATGCGTTTACCTTAGTTATGTAATTATGTGTTTACCTTAGTTATGTAATGAATATTTTTCTACTGATATCACAGATATTTATATATAAAATGTACGTTAAAATGTTAATTTGTATCTTATGCAGAAATGACCGATTCCAGTATGTTGATTGAATCACCTGTGGAGTTACTTTCCTCTCATTTGTTCAAAGATGATGTACCTGCAGAAGCTGAACTAACATTTTGGAATCTTACCTCACTACATGAGGAAGATGTTGTACCCAGTCTCACAAGTACCTATCAATCTGTGAAGGCAGTTTCAGATTACCATGCAAGATATCTGGAATCTTATTCATGGGAAACGAAGTCAAACGACACAAAACTGGAGTGAATTCTTGAGTTTAATGCATGCACTTTTCAAGTTAAATCTTCAGTATGTATTTTGCATTGTGGCTGAGGCATCAAAGAAAGACGAAAAATCTTCTAAGCATGATCTAATTTACACTGCAATTGATGTGGTTTGCTACATGGACACCAATGAATTCAAAGCCTGGTTAAAAAGCATACTTGGTTTTCAAATGAATATCCATGATGCAATGTACACCTCATGCTTTTTGCTGAACTCAGATTATAAAGGTTTTACGGAAGCATTATCACCTGATGATGGCAAGAAATTAAGTCAAGAGATGACAAAAAAAAGAAAACTGATGCAACAGTTTCTTGCACATTTATTAAAGCGTAAGACTAAATTTGTTATCCAGGTTTTTCCATAACCTTCTTATTTATTTATTACTACATTCGCATTGTAGATATCAGTGGTTTATTCTGGGTTTTTATTTAGCTCAAAGCTAAGAACCCTGTCCCAGTTGATTGTCTGAGTAGTTTTTGTTGCAGTGATTTTTATATCACACATAGCAAAGCTAATCAACCCTGAAATCTTCTGTGGAACCCTGGTTTGGAACCACTGGTTTAGACAAACGGTCATGTATAACACTACTAAATTAAGTCAGTAACATATTCAACATATACTTTTAATTTTTTATTTTAATATTTTTTATTTTAATTTTAAATAATTTTGTTTTTTTAAATAATTTTTTTTTTTATATAATAAATTTTTTTTATTTTAATTTTAAATAAGATTAATATTAGTTTTTAGCTGCAGATTTTGTTAAAGTTACAATGTTACCTTATTACTCCTATTCCATGACTTTAGAACTCATTTTAAAACTAAGAAAGCTTTAAAAAAAGTTTTTTTCCAC
>CH000013.1:0-17036 GCA_000149265.1 Ciona savignyi | reverse complement strand
GTTAGGATTCGAAATTAAAAACGTAAATATTGGCTGCGATCCAACGCATAACAACACGCGTGATGCCGATTATGCAGACGTCAGCGCATCGTTTCAGCAAGCGTGCGACGGTGGATAACAATGATAAGAAACTGTTGGTGAATCGTCATTGAAGTAAATTCGTAATCTCAATATTGTAAAATGGCTTCTTCATTCGTATGTAATACCCGTAATGCGTTTCTCCTTACCGAAAGTGCATCTATCGTGCGAAAGCGTCCAAACATTTTCTAAAGCGGTAGCTCGGAAATACAACTTGCATCAAAGCACAACAACATTATCTTATCAGTTGTCCCACACGCGTGCATCGTGGACAGACGCGCTTAAAACGAACGCACGCACAAAGAAAGTAGGTCACGTTCGCAGGCTGTAATCACGTGGTTTATCGCACCTTTAAATATGACGCAATTATTCCAAAGGCGGAAGAGTTATTTACAGACTAAACACGTTAGTATTTGCAATATATATTTCACTTAAAAAACTATGTTTTCAATTAACACAATGAATGATATCATATGTGTTCAATTATTTAGTTAGGTGATTAATTTATTATACTTTTACTTAATTTATATTAATTTATACTAGGTATAACTGTGTTAAATAGTAAATTAATGTTTAATTGTGCAATGGCATTAATAGCTAGTCTTGATACCAAACTGGGAAAGTAAAATTGTCTGGTGTTTGGGAGCATTTTTCTTAACCATTCATTTCAACAACAACCTACTAGACTATTATCCTCCCTCATGGCAAATAGTGTTTAGAGATGTTACATATGATTAAAAAAATATGTAATGGTAAAATATTGTTTGACTACGTAAATTGCTCTTATCACAGTTTAAAAGCATATGGCTAATTCTACAAGTTGGCTAATTCACTATAAATGAGAAAATATATGCACAGCATAGCAAATTTAAATACATGGTAAAACATTCTAGAATAGGATTCGAAATTCTAGATTCGAAATACATTATTCTAGAATATTCTAGAATACCTAACTATCCTATATTGTGCATCCCTATGTGTAATATAAAAATCACTGCAACAAAAACTACTAAGACGTAAACACATTAACTGATTTAGGAACAAAATCAACTGACACATGGTGTTTAGCTTTGAGCCAAATAGGAAACCCAGAATAAACTACTGATATCTACAATGTGAATGCATTAATACATAAATTTAAAGGGTAAGGAAAAATCTGTATAACTAAATTAGCCTTACGCCTCAATAAATATGCAAGAAATTGTTGCATTAGTTTTCTTTTTTGGGGCATCTCTTGACTCAATTTCTTGCCATCATCAGGTGATAATGCTTTAGCAAAACCTTCATAATCTGGATTCAGCAAAAAGCATGAAGTGTACATTGCATCATGGATATTCATTTGAAAGCCACGTATGCTTTTCAACCAGGCTTTGAATTCATTGAACTCTATGCAGCAAACCGCATTTATTGCAGTGTAAATTAGATCACGCTTAAAAGATTTTTCGTGTTTTTTTGATGCCTCAGCCACAGTGCCAAATGAGTCCTGAAGATTTGACTTATAATGTGCATGCATTAAACTCAAGGATTCACTCCAGTTTTGTGTCATTTCCCATGAATAAGATTCCAGATATCTTGCACGGTTATCTGAAACTGCCTTTACAGATTGATAGGTATTTGTGAGACTGGGTACAACATCTTCCTCGATAAGTAAAAAAGGAAAAAAATTGTGTACAAGAAATTTAGAGGGGAACCCAGGCGGTTCCATCAACAACATACTGGAATCAGTCATTTCTGCAATATATAAATTACAATTTAATAATTTTGGTAGAATTAAATACAATGAAAACACAATAGATGTAGGGGGTTAATTTGATTTAATTCTCATCAAAAGAACAACAATTAAATTATATTATTTGCAGATGTCACGAGTACAAATCTATGTTTTTTTCTTTAAACGTTAACATTTTTGTTGGACAATTAGGTAGAGCATTCTTAAATAGAATTTATGCTTTGCATTGATTTCGCTCAGATTTTCAGTCAACATTGTGATGTAGCCTAACCTAAGCTTGCACAACCATTACCAGGAAATTGCTACTTGCCGGGTGCTTGGCCCTTGTGGGGTTCCTTAATTCTAGGATAGGATAGGATAGGATATTCATCTTTATCCACGTGAATGAGAAAACCAAGGGGTTTAACACACAGGCAATCGTCAGATCACCTCGCGCCCGTCGTCGGGTTACCGGATCTATTGCAGTGTGTTGTATATGATAGACATGTTCCTTCAATTTGGTAGACCGCTAGAACCTATTAATCCGCTGGGTTCAGGCAATGTCCGTAAAGTGCCTTGCCCAAGGACACAACCGACTAGCTAGCGACCAGTTTCGCACCAGCAACCTTTCGATTGAAAGCCGACGCACTTAACCGTTAGACGGACCGGACTAATTCTGATATTTATGGGTCCCATTTGAAAAAATTGGACACATATTGTTTTTGTCCGTTTTTTTTTCGTTTTTTTCTTTTTTTTCTTCGTCAAACGCTTGACAGGCATGGCATGGCGCCCCGACATCTACCAGAAGGAATAATGGAATCGCAATGAAACTTGGTGATTGTTTAGACAACATGGTCTAGATATGCAGAAACCAAAATTTTGGGTAATAAATTTAGGGGAATTCCCCTTGGACGTTAAAAACCAAAACGGTCATTTTTTTCTAAAAAATTAGCTTTTTAGGCCATAGCGATTGAACGGCTGCTCCAATTTAAATCAAATTTGGTGGAATGTTAGTACACTAGTCACTGATTTAACACTTAAAAGAAATAAAAAAATTACCTAGGAAAATACCTTAAAAATTAAACTTTTGCTGTTAAATGATAATTGTGACAGGCATGCCATGTCGCCCCGACATCTACCAGAAGGGTTAATGGAATCTCAATGAAACTTTGTTATTTGTTGAACAACATGGTCTAGATATGCAGAAACCAACATTTTGGGTGATAATTTTAGGGGAATTCCCCTGAGACGTTAAAAACCAAAACGGTATTTATTATGGGTCCCATTTGAAAAATTGGGACACATATTGTTTTTGTCCGTTTTTTTTTTTTTTTTTCGTCAAACGCTTGACAGGCATGGCATGTCCCCCCGACATCTACCAAAAGGAAAAATGGAATCGCAATGAGACTTTGCCATTTGTTAAACAACATGGTCTAAATCAGGGATGTCCAACCTTTTATTGTAATGGGCCGCATTGTCACTTAAAATAATTCAATGGGCCGCAAAACCTATTAAATTTCAATAAAAATGCCAGGGTTCGAATTAATGGTTTTGAAATGATTTGCGAAATGGGCGGATAAGCAGCACGCGAAAAAAAATTTGGTTATGATAAATTGACTTAAACGACCAGAAAGATATTTATTTCATAAAGCAGACAGTACCGTTATTTAGTAGTACAGTAATGATAAATTGCAATAGACGTAAATTCAAAAGGGGTGTGTCGCATCTCGCCAATCATAAATAAAGGAATCGAGGTATATTAACGCATAATGGCGATTATTGCCTTGTGATAGCAGTGCTTATTATGCGCCAATAAGGAAAAGTAAAGTCAAGGTAAATAAATAATGTTATGTTAAAGGCAAACGATGTTATATTACGTGTTAAGGATTTATTATTAAAAGTGCGCGAAATCAGTACCGGTAATTTATATTTTCGCGATTTTGTTAAATTTTGTAATTCGCGAACTTAGAAAACGGTTCGAGAATAGCGATTCACGATCCCTTAATTCCAACCCTGAATGGGTACATAAAGAATGAGATAAGTGTTTGTCGTCCGTCGGTTTCTTTCTGCAGTTTTGATGTTTACTGCGTTCCTAAAAGCTGACTGATACATTTGAACTAGGCCAAGATTTAAAGTTCAAAATACTACCCTGGAGTGAAAATGACTAAAGCGGGCCGCACAAAAATCTCAGGTGGGCCGCACTGCGGCCCGCGGGCCGCAAGGTTGGACATCCCTGGTCTAGATGAACAGAAACTAAAATTTTGGGAGATAAATCCAGGGGAATTCCCCTGGAACGTTAAACACCAAAACGATATTTTTTTTAGCTTTTTTGGGCATAGCGCTTGAACGGCAGCTCCAATTTGAATCAGATTTGGTAAAATGTAAGTGCATTAGTAACTGATTTAACACTTGGAAGAAATAAAAAAATTACCTAGGGAAATACCTTAAAAACTAACATTTTGTTTTCAAATCATGATTGTGACAAGCACGCCATGTCGCCCCGACATCTACCGGAAGGAAAAATGAAATCGCAATTAATCTTTGGTATTTGTTACACAACATGGTCTAGATGAACAGAAACCAAAAGTTTGGGGGATAAATCCAGGGGAATTCCCCGGGGGCGTTAAACACCAAAACGGTATTTTTTTCTAAAAAAAGTAGCTTTTTTGGGCATGGCGCTTGAACGGCTGCTTCAATCTGATTCAGATTTTGTGGAATGTAAGTGCATTACCTACTAATTTAACAATTACAAAAAATAAAAATAAAATTATCCAGGAAAATACCCTAAAAAAGATTTTGTTCTCAAATTATGATTGTGACAGGCATGTTGCAACCAACTGGTTTTTGGCGGGTTTTGCCGGGGTAAAGACAAAGGAGGAAGCATAGGTGAAATATTTTATTGGGTATTTACGCAATGTGCAGCAAGGAAAAGCGCTTTACACAGGGCATAGCTTAGGTAGGTAAAGGTAAGGGTTTTGAGAGAGCAGTAGAACCAAGCGAGGCTCTACTAAAATGCTCTCTGATATTATGAAATCTCATACGGTTTATATAAGATACATAACAGGAAACACATGTTTGTATACGCGAGGCTTGGACCTCGTTAATCAGAACGCGGGAAAATAATTCATCGACTGGGCTGTCAGGAAACTAATCGCAATTTCCCATGCACAAAATATGAACACATGGCATGGCGCGATCTAGTTGTTAAAATATATAATATTACAATTATAAACGTGTGGGATTCCCAAAGGCATGGCATAACGCCCTGACATCTACCAGAAGGAATAATAGAATAGTAACAAAACTTGGTCATCTGTTAGACAACATGGTCTAAATACGCAGTAAAAAAATTGTGGGTGATACATCTAGGGGAATTCCCCTGAGACGTTAAAATCCAAAACGGTTATTTTTCTAAAAAAATTAGCTTTTCGGTCCAGAGCGTTTGAACGGCTGCTCTAATTTTGATCAGATTTAGTGGAATGCTGGATCGTTAGCCACCCTATGTCAATTAAAAGAAAGAAAACATTTACTTAGGGTAACTCCCTTAAAAACGAACATATGTTCCTGACTCATGATTGTGACAAGCATGCAACATTGCACTGACATCTTCAACAAGGATTCGTCAAATTGTATTAAAACTTTAAGAATTGTTAGATAACATGACCCACATATGTAAAAACAGAAACTTATGTACTAAGCCCATGGAAAATTCCCCGAAGCCATCAAAAACTAAATCGGGCTGTTTTAGGAATTTAGCTTCATTTCAATACAGCACTTGAAGAAAAAGCTTTAATTTAAAACATTTGTTGTGAAATGTTCGTAAATCCAACACGATTGTTCTTTTTTTTACCTACACCTGGAGAAGTAGTTTGGTTTGATAACTAAGGGACCCATGCGTTTATGCTTGCAGAAACAAAAACTACATATTCATTGTATAAGACACAATATGTGATTAGGGACCCTGTATCAGTAGCATAATTATATGGCATACAACATGTGTTTTACAAATAGTGGTGGTTAAATACGTGATTGACACTCTCTAGTTTCTAAACAATTAGCTTTTTTGGGCATAGCGCTTAAACAACTGCTCCAATTGTAATCAGATTTGGTAGAATGTAAGGGCATTAGACACTGATTTAACAATTAGAAAGAAAAAAATATCTAGGGAAATACCCTAAAAAATAAGATTTCGCGCCCATCGTCGAGTTACCGGAGCTATTGCAGTGTGTTGTAAATGATAGACACGTTCCTTCAATTTGGTAGAACCTGTTAATCCGCTGGGTTCAAGGAATGTTCGTAAAGTGCCTTGCCCAAGGACACAACCGACTAGCTAGCGACCAGTTTCGCACCTACAACCTTTCGATTGAAAGGCGACGCACTTAACCGTTAGACCAAACCTTCGGACAAACATATATACATTTTCTATAGCATTAGACTTGTTGAGTCATTTGCCACTTTAATGATAAAACAGCAAAGTTAAATGAACTGAACAGGGTGGGATATGATGTTTTATCTCTGTTAATGGGTTAATTATGAAAATACATTGGGGACAACAATCCATTTTATTGGTGCAGAAAATTACATTATATCGGATAGGCCCTGGGGATCAAAATCTTATGGGAATCCCTGGTCCAGAAATTAACCCGCTGACGCAGGTAAAGCGTATTGGAGACAAATATAGAAGTAACTAGAGATTGTCAACCACGTGTTTAACCACCACTATTTGTTAAACACATGATGTATCCTATATATTCATGCGAGCAGGGTCCCTTACCACATTTTGTATTTTATACACCGAGTATATAGTTTGTTTCTGCAAGCATAAACGCATGGGTCCCTGGAGTAACAATCCAATCTTGTTATTAATGTTCGTTACGCAATATATGTTATTTTCAGATATGTGGACGCCAGGTCCATGTTATTTAATAGTCCAGAAAGTTTTAACCGGGCTGTCATAGTTTTGTTTCTGCAAGCATAAACGTATGGGTCCCATAGTTATCAAACCAATCTTCTTTCTCATGTGTAGTAAAAAAACTAATCATGTTAGATTTACGAACATTTCACCACAAATATTTTAAATTAAAGACTTATGTCAAGCGCTGTAGTGAAATGAAGCTAAATTCCAAAACAGCCCGATTTAGTATTTCATGGCTTCGGGGAATTCCCCTGGGTTTAGTACATAAATTTTTGTTTTTACATTCAAATCTGGGTCATGTTATCCAACAATTCTTAAAGTTTTAATCCGATTTGACGACTCATTGTTGGAGATGTCGGCGCGCCATGCCATGCCTGTCACAATCATGATTTAAGGACAAAATCTTATTTTTTAGATTATTTCCCTAGGTATTTTTTTTATTTCTTTAAAGTGTTGAATCAGTTGCTAATGCACTTACATTCCACTAAATCTGATTTAAATTAGAGAAGCCGTTCAAGCGCTATGCCCGAAAAAGCTATTTATTTAGAAAAAAACCGTTTTGATTTTTTACGTACTAGGCGAATTCCCCTGGATGAATTACCCAAAATTTTGGTTTTTGCATTTCTAGACCATGTTGTCTAACAAATGACAAAGTTTCATTACGATTTCCTTACCCCTTTTGTTAGATTGTAAAGCCACAGGCCCTAACTGTTACAATCGGGATTTAGGAACATATCTTTATTTTTAGGGTATTTCCCCGAGTAAATAATTTGTTTCTTTTCATTCGTAAAGCAATGGTTAATACACATACATTTTACCAAATCTGATCAACATTGGCGCAGTCGTTCATGCGCTATGCCCAAAAAAGCTAAATTTTTAGAAAAAATACCGTATTGGTTTTTTTACCGCCCAGGGGAATCCCTCTCGATAAATTACCAAAATTTTGGTTTCTGCATATCTAGACTATGTGCGCTAACAAATGTCAAAGTTTAATTGCAATTCCATTACCCCTTTTGATAGATGTCGGAGCCACAAGCCATGCCTGTCACAATCATGATTTGAGAACAAAATCTTATTTTTTAGGCTATATTTCCCTAGGTATTTTTGTTCTTACATTTTACCAAACCTAATTAAAATTGGAGTAGCCGTTCAAGCGCTATGCCCAAAAAAGCTATTTTTTTAGAAATAAATGCCTCTTTGTTTTTTCACCTCCCGGGGGAATCCCCGTAAATAAAAAAACAATATGTGTCCCATTTTTCCTAATGGGACCCATAACTACAAAGTTACTGCTGCTACATGTTGTTATAGTTGGCGTTCTTGCCAATAACTGACATACATACTTATTGACGGGCTATAAGTATCTAGTCTATATTTGAGTAACTGCAAAATTAAAAAAAAACTTATTGTATTTAAGTAAAATGTACAAAGGCTGTTTAACGTTGTTATGTAGCAAGTTGGAAAAATCAATAAGAAAGACGTGGATTCGTGTAAAAATACCATTAGCAAACAAAATAAAAACAAGTCTGAGCAAGCTCAGAGCGTTTTCGCAGATTTACAAGCTTGGTAATATTTACAAGGCGTAGTAACGATATTGTATTTGCGATCACTGTGTATATATGTACTGTAAGATATCTCGACCCATTAATGTTTATTTGATGTCTATTATAAATCATAAATTGCACCACAACCAAATTACGTCACAATGGGAGTTTGTGTTACAATATCTATACCCGACCGCGTGTTAGAAAATACTTCCTTTTTTGATTTAGTCACCGTACAGACTGCAGCACAGTAAATTTATCTGATACCGTATTTTTCCGTTCCGGTTCTAAAGCCAAAGTTTGGTGAGTGTAATTGTTTACTATTTCATACGTACACCCGTCAATTATTGATTTTGGTCTCTTTATTTTTTAATTTACAGAAAACCGTATCATCCCCGTACCCCTGCGTATCATCCCCACTGCGTAACATCTCCGTCCATATCGTCCCTGTATCATCCCCATATCGTCCCTGCCCCCTCCGTTCCGCATCTGTAACCGTTTGAACTCTGATCGCCAATTATAATTCGAGGACACAAACTGTCTGTTCTTTTATTTGATACGAGTTATTTTCAAACCAAAGCAACCCCGTTACTCCACCCGCGGAAGTAACATCGTTTTCAAACTGAGCAAACTGATCCAACCCACCGTAACCGTACCTCACGATCATGGATAACCAACCAGAACACCGCGTAGAACAATGGCTGGACAACACTGAAGAAGCCCGGCCCGGTGGTCTAGCGGTTAAGTGCGTCGCCTTTCAATCGAAAGGTTGCAGGTGCGAAACTGGTCGTTAGCTAGTCGGTTGTGTCCTTGGGCAAGGCACATTACGGACATTGCCTGAACCCAGCGGATAAATGGGTTCTACCAAATTGAAGGAACGTGTCTATCATATACAACACACTGCAATAGCTCCGGTAACCCGACGATGGGCGCGAGGTGATCTGACGATTGCCCGTGTGATAACCCCCTTGGTTTTCCCATTCACGGGGATAAACATGAATATCCTATCCTATCCTATCCTAAAGCCAAGCAGCCAGGCATTGAAGAAGCCAAGCAGATACCAGCACCACCTAATTCAACCACATCACTCGATGAAAAGCACGAGTCAGTAAGTGTTGTAAGCACTACAAGCTCGATGCGCAACTTTAAGCTAAAAGATAGCAAGGTAAAGCTTGAACTGGCTAGGCTTGCGCGACAACAAGACTTGGAGAGAAAAGAAGAGAAAAAACTTCTCGCTGAAACAGCCGAAAGAGAGAGAAAATTACAGGAGGAAATTGCCGACCGTGAATCCCGGCGAAAACTAGATTTGGCTGAAGCTGAAGCTAGGGCATGGGAGGAAGCATCCATTCCTGAGGCCAGACACAACGAAGTTCAAACCCGCCAATATGCTGGCTCAACGACACCGCTTCTAGAGCAGACTACATCCACTGAACAATCACGCAACGAGATATCACCGACCACAGCGCAGCTACCGCAACGTTCTACCCTGTACGCCCCGCCCGTTGTGCGCCCTAAGGACAGCGCTTTGTCACATCTTCCCTTAACCGAACGTCATTCGCCACCGTTTCCGTCCGACATCCGGGTGAACGACGAAAGAGAACACGTGACAACACAGCATCAGAACCGACCGTCCCGATATGCTGATCGCTCCCCAATGCGCAATCAACAACGACGTACACAGCTATCACCGACTCGTATCCGACGAGATTCACCACTCCGTCACGTAAATCACCAAGAGGTAGGTGAACGCTTTCTACCCAAACCAATTGTACAAAAATTTAATGGAGATCCGATGGACTACTGGTCCTTCGTCAACCGATACCAGCTACAGCATATTGCCGACAAAGTAGACTCATACGACCTTAAGTTAGTATACCTACTTCAACATTGCACAGAGCCCGTCTGTGAGAAAATTAAGCATAACTCCATAGATAATTACGAAAATTATGGCTACGAAACGGCCATGCAAGAATTTTTCGAAAGATATGGTCAACCCCATATAATAGCACGACGGTGCGAGAGCTTGTTGCAGGAATTCCCGAGGGTGCCCGCAGATGACCCCGAAGCGCTGGAGAAATTGGCCGTTCTGCTCCGAAACTGCTGCGCGTCCCTGGAAAAGGCAAGGATAAAATCGACGGTAGACTCTGTTGGCTTCATTTCGACGCTGGTCAACAAGCTACCATTGGAACTGAGAAAGAAATGGATATCCAAGTCGCTGAGTATACAGGACAAAACAGGTGCGGTAGCTGTTTTTAAAGACTTTGCTAACTTCGTTAGAGAACAGAGTCGCGAAGCTAACTCTGTGTATGGAAAGTGTTTACTGCTAAAGCCCACAAATCCTGTAGTAACTACTGCACGAAAACCGAAAGTGTCGGCTTATAACGTGAACGTGACTGCCGAATCTCCCACTGCTGCCGCTCCCACTCCGAAACCGTCCGGGCTGCAGTGCCCTGTCTGCAAGAAACCACACTTGATTGGCGCCTGCCGCGACTTCAAGGATAAATCGTACGAGCAACGTAAGCGCGTAACCCGGGAATGCGGCCTATGCTTTAAATGCCTAAAGGCAGGCCATTCCGTGCGAGAATGCCCACATAAAATCAAATGCAGTGTAGAAGGTTGCACCGGCAACTTCCACCACACCTTGCTCCATGACCCGAGATGGATCATCAGACCCGCAGACCGAATTGAGAGCAACACGACCGTTAAAGCATGCATGCACTCGCTTAGCGCTAAGAAAAACACCGTGGTACCGACTTCCGCATATTTAGACATTGTCCCCGTACGCGTTAGAAGCGGAGGCAAAGAGACGAGAGTGTACGCTCTTCTCGATTCCGGAGCGAACCGCACATTCTGTGACCGTCGACTGGCCGATCAGTTACAAGCTACGCCGACTGGTCGGGCCGCGAACTTTGACCTGTGTACAATGACTACTACCGAACCGATCAATGTTAAAACGACTTCCGTCTCGTTAACTGTTCTTCCGCTTGCTGGCGGCAAAGAGCTTGAACTGCCTGACGTTGCGCTCATTAAGGAAATCCCCGCTACACCGAGCAAGATTCCAGAGCGCAATAAACTAAACCGATATAAGTACCTTCGTGGAGTGGACCTGCCACAAATTCCCGATGGTGAAGTGATGCTGTTGATCGGCAACGACAACGCAATGGCACACCGGTGTCTGGAAAGTCGCTTCGCACCAAATCCACGCGAGACGCCTGACGCTATCCGGACCCCCCTAGGCTGGCTGTTAAAAGGACCGTCGCTGGACAGCTTGCCGAACGAAGAGGGCGCAGCCGGATTCTCACTTCAAGCCACAGCAGGCTCAGGAAGTGACGAAGCTATAAAGGACTTACTGATCAATGACGTTGGTGATGTGTTCCCCTCCTCCGATACTGCTGCAACCGACGACGTGGAAACATTGATGTGCTGGCTTCGAAGCCACAAGGAGGCGTCGGAGTTTGGCATGAAGTACACAAAAGAAGACGTCATGGCCTACGACAGCGTTTCTCAAACTATGGGTCGCGACCCACCGGTGGGTCGCGAAAGGAATCTTAGCGGGTCGTGAAAAGTTATAGAAAGCTCTGATTAACTATACGGCTATTTCCTATACAAAAATCAAGGTGTAATTATCATAATTGTGACATCACACAATCTTGAATCGTGGCTTGATTCCAGAAGTGTGTTTCTTTGCAACGATAGCGTAACCTAGAAACTAACAACAACTATATATAAAGTTAAGTGGGTCGCCATAAATTGTGGTAATTAATAGTGGGTCCCAACTCTAAAAAGTTTGAGAACCACTGGCCTACGATATAATGACGCGCCGAATTGAAAGAGTGGAAGGCCACTACCAACTTCCGCTGCCATGGAAAGACGACAGCACCGTTTTACCGGATAGCCTGCCAATGGCAAGGAGCAGACTATCAAGTTTGAAGAAGCGACTGGCGAGAGATGTCGATTTTTCCGTAAAATATACGAAATACATGACGATGATGTTGGACAATGGGTACGCAGAAGTAGTGCCAGAGGACCAAGTGAATACTACCAACAAGTTATGGTACCTCCCGCATCACCCTGTAATTAACCCAAAGAAACCAAGTAAGGTTCGTATCGTGTATGACTGTGCGGCGAAATGCGAAGGACAATCTATAAATGACAAGCTGATGAAGGGCCCCGATTTAGTGAACCCGCTGGTAGGGGTGTTGATGAGATTCCGCAGAGAACGCGTGGCTATCGTATCCGACATAGAAGCAATGTTTCATCAAGTTCTGGTTGCCCAAAAGGATCGTGACGCTCTGAGATTCTTTGTGGTGGCCAGGAGGCGACCTGACCAAATCACCCGTTCCGCACCGCATGAAAGTGCACCTGTTTGGCGCCCGCTCGTCACCGTGCTGCGCAACTTTCTGCCTGCGCGAAACCGCCAGAGAATTTGGCAAGTTTTTTCATCCACGAGTGGCCGAAGTTGTAAAGAATAATTTTTATGTGGACGACTGCCTTGTAACCGCCGGTGATGATCAAGCCGGCATCCAACTGGTGAAGGATTTACGTAATCTACTTTCAATGGGTGGCTTTAAACTGACGAAGTGGCTATCCACTAGTGTCGCTGTAATGGAATCCGTTCCGGCCGATGATCGAGCAAAGGTGATTCAAGATATTCCGCTAGGAGGAGAGGTACATGAACGTGTTCTGGGAATCAATTGGTGCGTCCAAGACGATGAGTTCAGATTCAACATCACTCTCCCGACAAAACCGCTGACACGACGAGGTATGCTTTCCGTTACCAATTCACTTTTCGATCCATTAGGCTTTGTTGCCCCCGTTGTATTGGAGGCCCGACTTATTTACAGAGATCTCTGCTTGATGAAAACCGACTGGGACGAGGAGATCACTGGTACTGAGCTCGAGCGATGGAAAGCTTGGTGCAACAGCCTTAATGAACTGACCCGCATTAGAATTCCTCGGTGCTTCAAACCACAAGTCCGTCATCCGACCCCCGGAGTACAGCTCCATGTATTTGCAGACGCATCTACCGCCGCCCGTGGCTGTGTATGCTACCTTAGAACCACCTTGGATGACGACAACACGACTTGTTCGTTCGTCATGGGAAAGTCTCTTCTCTGCGATTCTGGTAAGCACACAATCCCCAGATTGGAGCTTGAAGCTGCACTGGACGCCGTAAAACTATCGCGAACCGTGAAAAGGGAACTCGGACTGGACGATTGCCCGTGTATCTACTGGACGGACTCGACAATTGTTCTACAAAGCCTTTTCTCTGACTGCAAGAACTTTCCGGTTTTCTCTCGAAACCGCCTCTCTCAAATCGAAGCATACACAAGCGTGCACGACTGGAGACATGTTCCTACGAAACTGAACCCAGCTGATTAAGCGTCACGTGGAACGACGGCAGGGACCACGATGAAGACAGGAACGTGGCATTCCGGTCCTAAGTTCCTACACTGTCCCGCTAAAGACTGGCCTACTACGTTTTTACGGCCACAACCAACAGAGCATATCTACCGAAGTTTTGACCTGCCAAAACCCGAATCTGTATTTCTGACAGCTACCAACTGCTCACCCACGGACAAATTCATCCGTTATTTCTCGTCGCTGCATCGATTAAAGATAAGCACGTCCTGGATTCTCCGTTTTTGTGCTTACCTGAAGAATAAGGTAAAGAAGGACACCGCATAAATTCCGACATCGCCGATTGACGCCGAGGAGCTTCGATCTGCTGAGAGCGCCCTCGTGCGGTACGTACAACATCGGGAGTTCCCCGATTGAATGCGCATGCAATCGACCCGACATCCGCCTTCTACGTCACCGATCTACAAACTGAACCCTATTCTCAATGATGGCATATTACGCGTTGGAGGTAGATTGGACAATGCACGTCTTGACTACAAAGCACGCCACCCTGCCATTATCCCCGATAACTGCCACCTTACTGACTTACTGATCGATCGCTGCCACAGTGTTGATGCTGCACACTCTGGTATGAATCACACTCTAAACATTTTATTTCAGCGCTACTGGGTGCAAAATGCTAGAGTTGCAACCCGACGTATCCTGTCCCGATGCCTACTGTGCCAGCGAAGAGCTGCAAGACCCGAAAGACAGATCATGGCTGATCTCCCGCCGTCAAGACTGCAATTTGACGAACCACCGTTCACTCATACAGGAGTGGACTTCTTCGGCCCGCTACTGACCAAGTTAAGGAGAAGTGAAGTGAAACGGTATGGATGTCTGTTTACATGTATGACTACTCGCGCCATCCATCTAGAGGTCGCCACTGACTTGTCTACCGACGCGTTTATAAATGCCCTGCGACGTTTTACGTCCCGACGAGGTCCTGTCACTCACCTGTATTCCGACAATGGCACTAACTTCGTCGGCTGCGAGCGGATACTTCGAGAATGTATAGAAGAATGGAATCGCAATCAAGTCGGCGACTACCTGAGACAGAAAAAATATAATCTGGAAATTTAACCCACCAGCTGCAAGCCACTTTGGTGGGGCTTGGGAACGATTGATCCGTTCCGTGAAATTTATTTTGCAGGAATTATTGCAGGGCAAGCCGCTCGATGATGACCTTCTACATACCCTGCTTGTTGAAGTGGAAGACATTGTCAATTCCAGACCGCTTACACAAGTACCGCTGGAGATCGGAGAAGACCTACCGCTGACACCGAATCACCTTTTGAAAATCAACCCTACAATTACTCCGCCACCGACAGTGACACGTAGTACAGATTGCTACGCCCGACGACGCTACCGAGTTGTCCAGTATATCGCTGACGAGTTCTGGAAACGCTGGATCCAAGAGTACCCCCGATCAATAATCTCTCGACAGAAATGGCACGAGCAAAAGGACAATGTTGCTGAAGGAGATGTTGTACTCCTTGTGGACAATTCCGCCCCTCGAGGACAATGGCCTCTGGGCCGCGTGAACACCTTGTTTCACGACAAACATGGAATCGTTAGAAGCGTCGAAGTGAAGACTGTCGCTGGGTTAATGAAGCGGCCTATCGCAAAACTTTGCGTGATCGTGAGCGAGCGAGAGAGGAGCGCCCCATGACCTGGCTACGCCCTACTGTATATATTGTGTATAGTTGTTTTTTTTCTTCGTTAAAAATGTGCCTCGAATCTTTTCTTAGTGTAAAAAAATTGAAACTGCTCTGATGACGCATTTTTCCATTTTTTGCGGGGGAGGATGTAAGATATCTCGACCCATTAATGTTTATTTGATGTCTATTATAAATCATAAATTGCACCACAACCAAATTACGTCACAATGGGAGTTTGTGTTACAATATCTATACCCGACCGCGTGTTAGAAAATGCTTCCTTTTTTGATTTAGTCACCGTACAGACTGCAGCACAGTAAATTTATCTGATACCGTATTTTTCCGTTCCGGTTCTAAAGCCAAAGTTTGGTGAGTGTAATTGTTTACTATTTCATACGTACACCCGTCAATTATTGATTTTGGTCTCTTTATTTTTTAATTTACAGAAAACCGTATCATCCCCGTACCCCTGCGTATCATACCCACTGCGTAACATCTCCGTCCATATCGTCCCTGTATCATCCCCATATCGTCCCTGCCCCCTCCGTTCCGCATCTGTAACCGTTTGAACTCTGATCGCCAATTATAATTCGAGGACACAAACTGTCTGTTCTTTTATTTGATACGAGTTATTTTCAAACCAAAGCAACCCCGTTACTCCACCCGCGGAAGTAACATGTACCATGCGCGACGTTCCGAGTTACTGGGTTTTTTTGCAAAAAATCTTTAATTATGGTTCGACGTATTCATCTACTGATTCCGAGACACATCCGCGGACCACTCCAATGACACAACCGACTGTACAACGGCTGGTTATGATCCTTTAACTTAATGGCCGCGTTTTATCCGAAGCCCACTTTGCTTTGTAGATATACAAGAGATCAAATATCAAATAAAATTTACGATCTTTAAACTACATAAGTCCGTCCTGGTTGTTACCTCCACAACCAAATCACAAAAAAACACAAAGGCCCAAAAATTGTTTTTTTGCTTGGACTCAATTAAGATCGAGCCTTAACCATTTTTGCCTTAAACCCAGCAAAGGGGGTTATTGGGTTTAGTTATGGTAATTAGGAAGCAACGGGGGGTTAGGAAATGTGCGACAATTATAAAAAATAAAAACAAAGAAGTTAATTGGAAGTTCATTTGTAGAGATTTAGGTAAAAGGAGTTAAGCTGTAAAAGGGTTGGGAAAACAAAAAAGTATTGTTTTGGCGGGTCGGATTGGAGCACGCAGATTTCTGTATCTGACTTCATCATGCTGATTGTCAGTTTTCGAATTGGTCATGCGGAACCACAGTATTCTTTTTCTTTTTTTTACTTATCGTTTTTTCTTTTCTTTATAGATTTTTGACTTACTAGCACTTGAGCGGTTAAATAGATTAGATTTTGTTGCCTGTATAATCCATATATAGCCAGTATTATTATAACATTCTTTTTTATTTTAATAATTATCCAATTTCGTGCCAAGCCTTTACATGGGTCATAACATACAACTATTTTGCTTTCTGCCACCATGCAAGTGCAATATACGCTACGACGTAGATATTTATATAATGAGAATTTCCCACATTTTAGGCACAATGCCACTAGGATAAAAAAACCTGTCGTACTTACCTGTTAATTGCTCTGTCAAAATGACAGATATTAAAAAAATATACATCGCAAGTATAAAGAACTATTTTCTGTTAAAAAAGGAAAGCATTAATTCTTTGTTACCTTCCAACCTTGAGT
>CH000016.1:7480-32574 GCA_000149265.1 Ciona savignyi | reverse complement strand
CGCGCCCTTCCTCACCGTAGTTTATTGAAATGCGGTAACTAGAAATAACGAACACAATATAAATGATACGAAACAATAAATAATAAACACAAAAGAATATAAATTAATTACCTGAGTTTAGGGGATTAGTTGCAACAATCCGTTCACTACAGATGGATCTTTCTTTCTATTTATTACAATCGTTTTGTCTATTCAACGGTTTGGTCTCTTTACCGCAGACTCTCACGTACAACTAAAAAGGTCATCGAAAATACTAAAGAAATAAACTAAAGCAATGCCTTACACGTGTACAAAAACAAAGAGAACAAAGGATAAAAAGGCAAATGAGAGAAAATAATGACGTCACAGAAAACGGGAAATAATAATCTAAATCAACAAAAACTCTCGCATTAACACTTATTGATTGAAATTTTTGGAAATGCATTAAAAATTTTCTATTCATTGCTTTGATTTGTCGGCAATATTGGATTATATTGTGACGTGGTTCATACTTTCCTGGGAAGTGGTTGTAACAACTTCCAGCCCGGTTAATCTAGCGGTTAATCGCGTCGCCTTTTAATCGAAAGGTTGCAGGTGCGAAACTGGTCGCTATCTAATCGGTTGTGTTCTTGGGCAAGGCACTTTACGGACATTGCATGAACCCAGCGGATTAATGGGTTCTACAAAATTAAAGGAACGTGTCTATCATATACAACACACTACAATAGCTCCGGTAACCCGACGGTGGGTGCGAGGTGATCTGATGATTGCCCGTGTGTTAACCCCCTTGGTTTTCCCATTCACAGGGATAAAACATGAATATCCTAACTTCCGTCCCCCGCAAACGACCCCAGTGACGGCCCGAACGCTCGAGACTCTTATCCGACTGTCCACGGCGCACGCCAAGTCTCGCTTGTCACGATCCGTCAATCTCCGAGATGCTGAAGCCGCGATCGAGCTCGTCCAGTTCGCTTACTTCCACAAGGTGGGGCTGTGTGTAATAGGGGTTTCCCCCAACATGAAATTCAATCTGAACAAGGTTTGACCACTGCAATACGGTGGGCGCGAGGTGATCTGACGATTGCCCGTGTGTTAATCCACTTGGTTTTCCCATTCACAGTATAAACATGAATATCATACCATGTTAAAATTTTATACAAAGCTCATAAAAGCTCATAATATTTTATACAACAGTGCTTTCTTACGATGACTTTATATTTTTATTTGTTTGGATTTATAAAGAAAATCTGTTTATTTTGGGGGAGAAATGTTTTAATTAGTTGGTTAACAATGTCCCAGCTTTGCCGCACACTCATACCCTTTATCTGCCTTCTAATCCTAATTATTGAATAAAATAAATTGATTCGCGTTGTGTGTATGAATCAGTCGCGCATGTGGCCACACACGTATTTAGCTGCGTATGAAGCCAATCACCCCAATAATGCAACCCCCCAGTTTAATCCACAACACCCCCTTTGGGCAGTCGGTTTGACCCCCTATTTCACAGAGTCAAAGTGGTTCTACTTATACTTTATAAGATTTTTAGAAAAAATCTATTTAATTTTGAAAAGTCCGGACAACGGTAACTTTAAAACTACCGCTAACATAACTACCCTGGGTTTTAAACTATTTAATTCTGAAAGATCCTGAAACAACATAACTTACAACCGTTAACATACCCGGGGCTTCTCTTCCAGGTGGAAGAGAGAGAAAAGAAGAGAAGAAGGCAAGATGAAGATGAACTTAATGAGACGAGAGACATCAAACGAACGTGAGTTTTAAGCTCGACTGCGAGCATGAGGTGCATTTGGTCATATTCGGTTGTATTACTAGGCAAGTCATTTAACGTACATTTCCTGAACCCAGTGGATTAATGGGTTCTACTAAATTGAAGGAACGTGTCTGTCATATACAACACACTGCAATAGCTCCAGTAACCCGACGGTGGGCGCGAGGTGATCTGACGATTGCCCGTGTGGTAACCCCCTTGGTTTCCCATTCAAGGGGATAAACATGAATATCATATCAGGTTAAAATGTTTAATTAGATAACCAAACTTCATTCCCTCGTGAACATGAATATCCCACATTCAGGAAACGAACTGGAGACCCGAATGACCCGAACGACACGAACGACACCACTGGTTCAAACGATCCGTACGATTTCGACTCAGCTGAAGAAGACGCCCCCGAGTGTAAGTTTTATACCAATCATAGAAATCATTAACAACCAATATTTGTGACGGATATTTTATGTTATTTCCATGATAAGTTGAAACCGACTATATAGGATAGGATATTCATCTTTATCCCGTGAATAAATATGTTATTTCTATATCCAGATTGTCCTTCTAATATTGTTGGGTCCGACCCCCAGCGAATATTTAAAAATAAATTGTTTTTATTTCACTTCTACCCCTCCCTCTAGTGGTAACGACAGCAAAACCCACAAAGCCAACGAACAATGGTGACAACAAAGGGGGCATTGTTACGAAAGAAAGACTCGCCAAGTTCCGCTCGGCCGTGCACGGGAAGTTTCAGTCGTCACGGAAACAAAGCCTCCCAGTGGCCGAGGTTCGTACGTCTCTCGACTGTGGGCATGAGGTGTCTTACGATACCCATGAATAAAGCCTGGCTTCCCACCCACGAAGATATAAATAACCCAACCATCCACACAATGTAATAGTTCCAGCAACTCGACTGCGAGCATGAGGTGTCTTGCGATACCCATGAATAAAGCCTGGCTTCCCACCCACGAAGATATAAATAACCCAACCATCCACACAATGTAATAGTTCCAGCAACTCGACTGTGAGCATGAGGTGTCTTACGATACCTGTGGATAAAGCCTGGCTTCCCACCCACGAGAATATAAATGAACCAACCATCCACATACTGTAATAGCTCCAGCAACTCGACTGTGGGCATGAGGTGTCTTACGATACCTGTGGATAAAGCCTTCCTTCCCACCCACGAGGATATAAATGAACCAACCATCCACATACTGTAATAGCTCCAACAACTCGACTGTGGGCATGAGGTGTCTTACAATACCCGTGGATAAAGCCTGGCTTCCCACCCACGAGGATATAAATGAACCAACCATCCACACACTGTAATAGCTCCAGCAACTCGACTGTGGGCATGAGGTGTCTTACGATACCCATAGATAAAGCCTGGCTTCCCACCCACGAGGATATAAATGAACCAACCATCCACACACTCTAATAGCTCCAGCAACTCGACTGTGGGCATGAGGTGTCTTACGATACCCATGGATAAAGCCTGGCTTCCCACCCACGAGGATATAAATGAACCAACCATCCACACACTGTAATAGCTCAAGTAACTCGACTGTGGGCATGAGGTGTCTTACGATACCAGTGGATAAAGCCTGGCTTCCCACCCACAAGGATATAAATGAACCAACCATCCACACACTGTAATAGCTCCAGCAACTCAACTGTGGGCACGAGGTGTCTTACGATACCCGTGGATAAAGCCTGGCTTCCCACCCACGATGATATAAATGAACCAACCATCCACATACTGTAATAGCTCCAGTAACTCGACTGTGGGCATGAGGTGTCTTACGATACCAGTGGATAAAGCCTGGCTTCCCACCCACGAGGATATAAATGAACCAACCATCCACACACTGTAATAGCTCCATCAACTCGACTGTGGGCATGAGGTGTCTTACGATACCAGTGGATAAAGCCTGGCTTCCCACCCACGAGGATATAAATGAACCAACCATCCACACACTGTAATAGCTCCAGTAACTCGACTGTGGGCATGAGGTGTCTTACGATACCCTTGGATAAAGCCTGGCTTCCCACCCACGAGGATATAAATGAACCAACCATCCACACACTATAATAGCTCCAACAACTCGACTGTGGACATGAGGTGTCTTACGATACCCGTGGATAAAGCCTGACTTCCCACCCACGAGGATATAAATTAACCAACCATCCACACACTGTAATAGCAACCCCCCCCCCCCCACAGATACTGCAACACGCAAACACGGATTCAAGTGAAAGATTTGAGGAACAGGAGGCTCGAGAATGCTTGGCGCAAATGATGGACGACAACCAGGTCATGTTGTCCGACGATATCGTCTTCCTCATTTGACACCTGCATATCTGATCCAACACTCTGGTATAACAACTCTGTCCCTCAACACTCCACCTGTTAATATGCGCCACTGATATACACCATACGCGGTTAATATTCCATTATTTCATGGGAATTCCCCCCATATGTGGCTTGTATTGAAATGTTCCAATTATGTTTTTCACAAAATGTTTGATTTCCTCACAAATCCGAAAATCAATGAAAATATTGGTTTTGTGCTGGAAAACCATGTTTCAGTTGTATATTTTGCCAATAAAACTTGTTGAAAAAAAATTCGTGATTTGGTCGTCAAATTCAGTTTATTTTTGTTTCTACAATAAAAACACGAAGCAGAATGGTATTATCCACGTTAGTAATGGTGGTTTCAATAATAAGCCGGGATTAATAATTAGAAACGACTTAAACACTGGTTTCCGAGCGATTTAGTTGAACTCGTAGCTTAGCAAGCTCCAATCAACGCGTCACCATATATTCCTATAATCGGCCATTATCGCGCGACTCTATTGTGTAGAACGAACGATGACGTTTGTGCGTGACGTAATCGCCGTAGATAATTTCCACTTCAGTGGTTTCGAGTTTAGACTTTCTAGAATGCCATAACGGAAACGACGTAGAGCGCGACCGTCGCGTTAGCCATTGTTTACGGAAGAATTCAGTTTGTTGTGATTTCTTCCTAGCATGTCGGTGTTAGTTGACTTCGAGAAGTTGGAAGTGGTTTGTAGTTTTAATACCAGGAATTACAGGACAAGACAGCTTATGTTGTTAATTGGAAATAGTTAAGAACAGGTTATTCATGTTTATCCCCATGAATGGGAAAACCAAGGGGCTTATCACACGGGCAATCGTCAGATCACCTCGCGCTCATCGTCGGGTTACCGGAGCTATTGCAGTGTGTTGTATATGATAGACACGTTCCTTCAATTTGGTAGAACCCATTAATCTGAGTTCAGCCAATGTAAGCTAAGTGCCTTAAAACCAACTAGCTATCAGCTGGTTTCAATCTCACACCCCTTGGTCTAATGGTCCGAAACACAACCAGTACAATTGTCATCAGGCTAGACCGAAACGAGTTGTTCACTAGTCGGTTGTAACCTGGAGCAAGTCAATTAGCACACATCGCCAGACCACCATCCAACTTCCAATAACCCGATGGATTCATCTAATATGGACGACTAGAAAATATGAAAGAACAGAAATTGTTAAATTATTAGCCACTGGCAGGATTTGTGGATTTATATAATATTTCTATTTTCCAAATGTTAACGACCAATGTTAGAAAACATAGATATCTTCTATTATTATAATTTAGTTGATTGTCCATCAGTTTACCACAGAGAGTCATTTGTAGATAATCAAACATATTTTTTAAACTTAAAGACGAAAACAAATTAAACTGAAGTTTAACAAGGAGACACTGAGAAACCATGTGGTTATCGAAGCAGGTGTCACATTATGATAAATGTAAATTTAATTATGTAAATAAATAAATAGGAAATTTGTCCGGCCGGTTGGTCTGGCGGTATCAAAAGGTTGCAGGTACAAAACTGGTTGCTAGCTGCCTTTCAATCAAAAGATTGCAGGTGCCAAACTGGTCGCTAGCTAGTCGGTTGTGTCCTTGGGCAAGGCACTTAACGGACTTTGCCTGAACCCAGTGGATTAATGGGTTCTACCAAATTATTGGAACGTGTCTATCATATACAACACACTTCAATAGCTCCGGTAACCCGACGATGGGCACAAGGTGATCTGACGATTGCCCGTGTGATAACCCCCTTGGTTTTCCCATTCACGGGGATAAACATGAATATCCTATCCTAAATAATAGGAACTTTAGTTCAATTATCCTACAGTTCAAATTCCACCTTCCACTTTACAGGAACTTATACAAGATGAAGTAATTGAAATCAAAGATTTTTCAACCATAATTTGTAATTAAAATTGTCGAAAATAATTATTGAATCAAAATGACGAAAGAAGAATTTCTTTCGTTCAAATTCCACCAAGAAGTTCCCAAATACGGGGATAAATTATTAAAACGCTTGGACGAGTTTCGCAAGAAAAATTTGTATTTTGACGTGAAATTGAAAACTTTGGATGAAGAATTGGTCGCTCATAAGGTTGTTCTGGCAGCTTGTGGAGGAGTGTTCAGGTAAATTGGGTGTTTTGTGATGGTGTTTGGGGTTATGTGCCTCACCCCCTCACCCCTATTTAATCTCCTACACCCCCCTTTATGCCCCCAACCACACCAATTTACACTTCCTTCACCCCATTTAACCCCCTCACCCCCATTTAACCACCACCACACCAATTTAAATCCTGTCACCCCCATTTAACCACCACCACACCAATTTAAATCCTGTCACCCCCATTTAACCACCACCACACCAATTTAAATCCTGTCACCCCCATTTAACCACCACCACACCAATTTAAATCCTGTCACCCCCATTTAACCCCCCATTAAACCCCCCATCCCCATCACACGCATTAACACTTCTTTCACCCCTATTTAATCCTCCACCCCCCACCACCCTCATTTACACCCCACCCCATGCACAGGCGGAATTTTGTTGACCCGACAACAATGATGATAATGGGTGATGTCACAATGGTTGAATTCCATTGTCCATCGGCGGGAATTCTCCCGATTCTACGATTCGCGTATTCCGGTCGACTCGAGTTGTCAGCGGAAGATTTGATTCCCGTGTTTGTGGCAGCGGATGTTACTGAGATGCATGAGGTAACTCGACTGTGGATGTGAGGTGTCTCGACTGTGGGTATGAGGTGTCTCGACTGTGGGTATGAGGTGTCTCGACTGTGGGTATGAGGTGTCTCGACTGTCGGTATGAGGTGTCTCGACTGTGGGTATGAGGTGTCTCGACTGTGGGTATGAGGTGTCTCGACTGTGGGTATGAGGTGTCTCGACTGTGGGTATGAGGTGTCTCGACTGTGGGTATGAGGTGTCTCGACTGTGGGTATGAGGTGTCTCGACTGTGGGTATGAGGTGTCTCGACTGTGGGTATGAGGTGTCTCGACTGTGGGTATGAGGTGTCTCGACTGTGGGTATGAGGTGTCTCGACTGTGGGTATGAGGTGTCTCGACTGTGGGTATGAGGTGTCTCTACTGTGGGTATGAGGTGTCTCGACTGTGGGTATGAGGTGTCTCGACTGTGGGTATGAGGTGTCTCGACTGTGGGTATGAGGTGTCTCGACTGTGGGTATGAGGTGTCTCGACTGTGGGTGTGAGGTGTCTCTACTGTGGGTATGAGGTGTCTCGACTGTGGGTGTGAGGTGTCTCTACTGTGGGTATGAGGTGTCTCGACTGTGGGTATGAGGTGTCTCGACTGTGGGTATGAGGTGACTCGACTGTGGGTGTGAGGTGTCTCGACTGTGGGTATGAGGTGTCTCGACTGTGGGTATAAGGTGTCTCGACTGTGGGCATGAGGTGTCTCGACTGTTGGTGTGAGGTGTCTCGACTGTGGGTGTTAGGTGTCTCGACTGTGGGTATAAGGTGTCTCGACTGTGGGCATGAGGTGTCTCGACTGTGGGTATGAGGTAACTCAACTGTGGGTGTTAGGTGTCTCGACTGTGGGTATAAGGTGTCTCGACTGTGGGCATGAGGTGTCTCGACTGTGGGTATGAGGTGTCTCGACTGTGGGTATGAGGTGTCTCGACTGTGGGTATGAGGTGTCTCGACTGTCGGTATGAGGTGTCTCGACTGACCCCCCCCCTTCCCCCAGGTTTCTGACATTTGCGCCGGGGTTTGCACGGAAAAGCTCGGTTGGATCCTAGATTTTGATGGAACCGACCAACAGGACCTCGATGTTCTGGAGAAGATTTTGAGGCTGAATTTGAAACATTTCGAGAATTATGATCACAAGGGTGAAGGGGAATTCCCGGGGTTGGGAAAAGTGATTGATTTGTGGCCAGAATTGGTGGAAATTTATCAAACTGTGGTCGGGTGTGTTCGTAAAGCGGTGGGTATGGTTGGGGAGGGTGTGAAAGAAGATTCAACGTCTAAGGATAGTAAAGCAGGGAGTGAAGATGTGGAAGGAACAGCGAAATCGACGAAAGATTCGAACAAAACCGACGCAGACAAGGTGAAATCGTGCGGAACCGACGTTTCGCCGGGAAAACCCGCAAATGATGTTGCGACCTCTTGTGGTGGTGAAAACATGGTTTTTGAGCGAACTGGGGAGAAAAAAGTTGATTCTCAATCTAGGGAAATCCCCAGAGAGAGGCCAAAGTTGAAGCCTCGAAGCATCTCATTGGCCGAACCGGAGACAAAGGAAATCCGTCGTGAATCGTCCAAGTCATTCGCGCATCCGGGGCAATCGGGGCTCCCCGTGCAACCCGTGCAACCTGTGCAACACGGACAAAGCCCGAAAGTCACCAAACGAAAACCAGCCGCCCCAAAACCACCGTCGGAACCAACCAAACCCAAAGAAACGCAACAAAATGCACCAGAATCTCCTAAAAACATAGAAACCCCCAAAAAGCCCAGCCAACCCCCAATTCGACCCCCAAAAGCGAAATCTTCACCCAAAGTACCCCCACCTCGCCCAAAACCTCCTTCTGTGAAAAAGAAGATTCCAGAACCAGTGAGTTTCGTTTGTTTCGATATTAGGATAGGATTTTCATGTTTATCCCTGTGGATGGGAAAACCAAGGGGGTTAACACACATGCAATTGTCAGATCACCGCGCGCCCATCGTCGGGTTACCGGAGCTATTGCAGTGTGTTGTGTATGATAGACACGTTCCTTCAATTTGGTAGAACCCATTAATTCGCTGGGTTCAGGCAATGTCCGTAAAGTGCCTTGCCCAAGGACACAACCGACTAGCTAGCCACCAGTTTCGCACCTGCAACCTTTCGATTGAAAGGCGACGCACTTAACCGCTAGAACAATATTAGACCTAATAATAATAAATATATTCCACAGAGACCAAAGGTTTACGACGAGACATTGAACCCATTTGCACTCGATGAAGAGGTGAATTGTGATGTCATAATGATTATTGTGGGCTAATATGGCGCTGTATTGTACTGTGGTTGAAGGTTGAAACCAATCATTGGATAATTTGTGTCCATTGATAATGGACTTAGCGGACATTGCCTGGACCCAGTGGATTAATGGGTTCTACAAAATTGAAGGAACGTGTCTATCATACACAACACACTGCAATAGCTCCGGTAAACCCTGACGGTGGGCGCGAGGTGATCTGATGATTGTTTGTGTTGTGGCAAATGTGTTGCCCCACCCATAGGGATCCAATTCAACACAAAACACATTTGGGTTAAATCAACTTCAGAACATCAAATTACAAATTTCTTTTCAGGAAATCAGCAAAAATGGAAATTCTTCTGAAGTTCAAGAATCTTAGAAATTCGAACCACGTTAACTCGACTGCGGACATGAGGTGTATTACTGATCACCTGAGCAAACCACTTTACATTGCGATGTGTAAACCATCCACACACTGTACTAGCTCCAATGACCATGGGCATGAGGTGTCTACAACTTCCCACCTACGAGGGTATAAATCATTCACTGCTGTGTGAAATTCTACTTCGAGTATGTTGTTTGGTACATTATGACTGCCCAGTCATTTGGCTGAAGTTATTCCACTGGAAGTTGGACATGTTATTGCATAGGACTTAGTGGATGGGATGTTTACCTTGGTACTTAGTACTTTCTTGTGTCGCTTATGAAATTCTCACATAATATTTATTATTTTTATGATTATCTGCTATAACGGTATTATGTGTTTTCTATGTTAACAATCACTAATTGAATGCAGTAGCCATATAAGGTATTGTTGATCTTGCCGTATATTCATTCTATCAGTGTTGCCGCAATAAAGTTTTGGAGCTGGATGTTTGTATGTTCACTCTATTAACTTGTGGGGTGGACAACAGACCTCTATATTACCCTTTTACCCGATGGTGGTGTGGATATTCATGTTTATCCCCGTGAATGGGAAAACCTAGGGGGTTATCACACGGGCAATCGTCAGATCACCTCGCGCCCACCGTCGGGTTAACGGAGCTATTGCAGTGTGTTGTGTATGATTCACACGTTTCCATTATTCTACTGGGTTCAAGCAATGCCCTTTAAGTGGCTTACCCAAGGACAGTAGCGACCAGTTTCGAATCTGCAACCCTCCGGCTGAATAGTTTCTCTCGTGCATGTGAAAAACAGGTAAATCAGCAAATATTCAGGCGTATCGTTGAGGAAAGCTTCTTCCGATTCGACCAAAAGGCCGAAAATGTTGTTTTGGTCTTCAATTCTATAATTCATGGACGACGTTCGTTGTAAATATCTTCGGCCGATATCGGCACTCCCCTTTCGCTCACTTGGTGATTTGTAGCGACCGATTCGGTGTTTATTGTTCATTGATATCTTCCGTTCAGATGAAACGACCACTTCGCCCATCCACATTAGAATTCACCATAGAATATAAGGCGACGCACTTAACCGCCAGACTAACCGGCCGGACATAGTAGTCTATGGCTATACCGATTCACAACATCTAATATTTATTTATGTTACCAACATGAAAATTCCATCTAAAACAAACTGATCTGTGCAAAGCTGCGTAGTGAATTCGTGGTTGGATATATTTGCACATTATATTAATTTATGTTAATATTGCTGGAATAAGCGTAGAATGCATGTAGCATCTCGTGTATATTTGTTTTAATTTATTTCATGTCGAAAATATTTTATGTTTTAACGTCGTTTTCTTTATTATTCTTTACATAATTATCACCTTGTATACGGGCCTTTGTATTTCCTCTGTTTAAATCATTAACATAGTTTTCCCATCTAATTGTAAATATGCCCGGTAAGTGTGCTTGAAACTAATAGTTTCATCTGACATTAGTGGAATTTCATTTTAGGGTTTTTATCTTTTTCCACTCTGGTCCACGCTTTCGGGCCACACATTCTCCTAAAGCCGGCTCCCCCTCAGTACTGGTTTGATTCTATTTGAATAAGGTTCACCAATAAGGATTCTATTTGAATAAGAAAATATATTAAGTGAAATATGGCTGCTAAACAATTGAAAGATGTGTTACAAGAACTAAAAGAAATGAAAACAAAACTAAACATGCTTGATGAACTTCAAGATAATGTTGAAGTTATCAAAGAAAGCACAACTGAAACTAAAAATGAAGTAATGCAACTCAGAAAAGAATTAGGTGCTATGAAAAATGAATTAGCTAAAACTAAAGAAGAAAATGCCAAATTGCGAAATTCTTTAAACACATATATGTACAAGCTCGATAAACTTGAACAATATGGTAGAAGAGAAAACATTAGAATATATGGCATTCGGGAATCGGTAACTGATAACATCGATGACGGGGAAACAAGAACGATGCAGATTGCTCAAGATCTGTCAATAAAGCTTAGCAGTGATGACATCCAAAGAGTGCACAGAGTGGGGAAAAAACGAGATGGCAAAATTCGCCCAATTATTATTAGATTTGTGTCTTTCAAAAAACGACAGGAATTCATGAGGAAAAGAAAAAATCTGCAACAAAAAAAATATATATCAATGAAGATCTTACTCCAATTAGATTTAAACTTTTTCACTATCTCAAAAACCTCAACGAAGTTGATGCTGTGGGAACAACAAATGGGAAAATTGCTTTAAAATTAAATAACACCTGGAAACACATTGACTCTCCTGAAGACCTTCTTCAAACAGGTTTGGATATCAATTGGAATGAGATTGAACATATTTACTCCTAAATTAAACATATTTGAATATTTTGTTTACATATATTTAAATTTATCTAATGGCTAATATAGTACAATCTCGCTCTACTAGTTATAATAATTCCATCCATCAATCAATTCGATATCCATGTCTAAATTGTTCAAAACCATGTAAATCAAACCAAAACTGCATTCAATGTGATATATGTTTAACCTGGCAACACCTTTTATGCACAAAATTAACAAAGGATCAATTTAAAAAGTATAGTTTGTCTTCTGACACATATTTTTGTTGCAACTGTTTAATGAATAACTTTCCATTTCAAACTTTAAATAATTCCGAACTGATGCTTGCAAATGTTGATTCTACTAATGTCTTAAAAACAATAATTGAATCTGGCCCTGAAGCCTACCTCAATAGTCCTGAAAGTCACTATAGTGATATTGATCAGTACAAAGGTTTAATGAGTTCACTTAAACCTGGGGATTTTTCATTACTGCATTTAAACATAAGAAGTCTTCAAAAAAATGTTTCCAACCTGCATGCTTACTTAACAAGTTTAGATTCCCTGCCTGATGTAATTGCTCTAACCGAAACTAAGATAATGTCCCATAATATGAATATATTATCATCACTAGGTTTGTCAGGTTATAATTTTGTCCATGTAGATACTCCCACTCATGCTGGTGGTGTGGGATTCTTTATAAAACAGACCCTTATTTACTCAGTTAGAAATGATTTAGCTATGAATATTGATAATTGTGAAGACATGTGGATTCAAGTTAAGCTAAAAAGTAAATTTTGTATTATAGGTGTAATCTATCGGCACCCATCTTACTGTTTTGAAACATTTCAGGATAAATTCGACATAACGCTTCATAATTTAAATGATCTAGATAAATCCTACTATATTTGTGGTGATTTTAATATTGATCTGCTCCAATACGATTCAAATAACCATATACGCAATTACATAAACATGATATCTAGTCATTCTTGTAAGTCCTTGATAAACAAACCAACAAGAATATCAGGTAGCAGTGTATCATTACTTGACCACTTGTATACAAATAATCTTTCAAGCGACATTACCAGTGGTATAGCAATTTTTGATATATCAGATCACCTTCCTACCTTTATATTAGTAAAGTCTGCTGGCGTCGCATACAGTAGCAACAAGTATAAAATGCGAGATTTGAGATTTTTTGAAGCAGAGGAATTTTTAAGTGATTTATATAATAATTTTTGCAATCTACTTTCTCATAAACCACCAGAGTATTCTGGTGATTGTCTTTTGCAAAATGTTTTTAGTGTTTTTAATGAGATTGTAGATAAACATGCTCCATTAAGATCTATTAGTAGAAAAAAGCGACGACTTCTAAACAAACCATGGATCACTAAAGGTCTGTTACAATCCATAAAAAACAAAAATAGTATGTTCTCCTCCATCGTTAAAAATAAACCTAATCTTCAAAAATATTCTGTATTTAAGGTCTATAGAAATAAATTAAACCATCTCCTGGAAATCTCCAAACAAATGTACTACAAACATGAATTTTCTATGAGTAAAAATGATATTGGTAGGTCATAGAAACTAATCCGTGAACTTATTCAAATTAAATCTCCTACGATGACTATAAGTAAAAGTGTAGGAATTACTGCATCTGATGTGACATCGGATCCAATAAATGTTGCTAATAAATTTAATGATTTTTTTGTGGACATTGGGAAAAATCTAGCATCTAAGATCAAACCTCCTACTAATCATGTGCCTTTAAAACCATTCAGAAAATCGTCTTCCTTTTTTATATCTCCATCAACGCCAGATGAAGTATTTTCCCTTATAAACTGTTTGGATGTAAAAAAGGGAACTCGTCATGAAGACATCCCTACCAAATTTATTAAACTTGCAAATTCTATAATATCTCCCATCTTAAGTGAAATATTTAATACTTGTGTGAAGCAAGGGATATATCCTGACTTTTTAAAAAATGCAGAAGTTATTCCCATTTTTAAAAATGGCTCCGACAACTTATGCACAAACTATAGACCCATATCGCTATTGTCGCAGTTTAATAAAATTTTTGAAAAATTATTGTATAATCGTTTAATTAAATATCTTGATAAGCATAAGTTACTCTCAAATCATCAATATGGCTTCCGAGAAAACTGCTCAACCACTCTTGCTGTGGCTGATATAACCAATATGTTGTTATCAAACACCGACAAAGGTCTTTATAGCTGTGGTATTTTTATTGATCTATCAAAAGCTTTTGATACAGTTGACCATTTTAAACTTCTAGCTAAACTTGAACACTGTTATGGAATACGTGGCGTTGCGTTAGATTTATTTAAAAACTACCTGACCAATAGATCCCAATATACATTTGTTCATAATGTTCGCTCAGGTATTAAACCTGTCTTGTGTGGTGTACCCCAAGGGTCTACCTTAGGTCCGCTACTTTTTTTAATGTATATTAATGATTTGCCTTTAGTTTCAAATTTTATCACCAAACTATTTGCTGATGACACTTTTTTGTGTATGTCAAGCAAATGTCCTTATGAACTTCAAGCAAAAGTGAACCTTGAACTGATTGCAATAGACGATTGGCTGCGATCTAATAAACTCTCTCTAAATTATAGTAAAACGTCATATGTACTATTCACCGGAAATTTAAAGCCAATAGGCATTAATGACTTCCACTTAAATATTAATAATAACAAAATTATTCGATCTCAATCAGCCAAATATTTGGGTGTCCTGTTGGATGAAAAGCTCAATTGGAACTGCCATATTCTTAATCTCTCACAAAAGTTAGCTAGATATTGCGGTATAATGTTCAAACTGCGTAAATATGTTGATATCAAAACTCTGCTGAATATTTACTACTCTCTAGTCTACTCTCAAATACAATATGGGGATATGGCAGTTCCAATAGAGCTTTTCATTTTTTTAGTCTGTTGGGGTGCTTCTAATAAAAAAACCCTTTATCCATTAAATGTAATACATAATAAAATCATTCGTGCAATGTCATACAGTCCTGCAAGATGCCATGTCACCCCTTTGTTTAGTGATCTTAAAATACTGAAACTGTGTGATATCTATAAATTGGAGATGGGAAAGCTAATGTACAAGTTTCATACCAAAACTCTCCCTGATTCGTTTAATTATATATTCCAACCTTTGTACTGTGCTCATAATCATATCACTAGACTAGTGGCACATCATGATTATTTTGTTCCTTATTTTCATACATTATTAGGTCAAAATTCAATAGGGTACCGTGGTCCAGTAGCATGGACTGCAATAGATGTATCTTTGAAAAAATTAGGATGGTTTTCCTTTAAAAAACAATTAAAGAATCAATATTTGCTGACTTATATTACTTAAATATTATTCCGTCACTGTCCAATGTCTTAGCAATATTGTAACTTAATTAATTTAGATTTTTCTCACTTCGATCTCTTTAACTCATTGTAAATCACTGTTATATATTCATTATGCATTTTGTTTGTTTTGTTTTTTTAGGGTTTTGTTAAAGTTTTTTTGTCATTTTAATGTTTTTGCACAAATTTTTCACACTGCTATTCTGATTATTTCTTATTTATTTATCTTTATATTTTAATTTACATTTATTATAAGGTGGCACCTGCTTTGATAACTGCATGGTTTCTCGGTGTCTCCTTGTTAAACTTCAGGTTATTTATTTTCGTATTGTTTATTCTTTTGTTTTCTGTGCGTTTAACAAATAAAATATGTTTGATTGATTGATTGACTGGTCGCGATTTACCGCACACTCTTCTTCAGGGCTCTAAATCATTTGGTCTTAATTAAATTTGGATCGCTTAATATTGTTCCTTTGCCTAAGTTTGGCGGCCGCGTCCGCTATATTTATTAAATTATTTCCTTTTTTTAAAGACGTGTATTAACGACTGTTCGTTTTGCCGTCTTTTCCCTTTCCCGTGTCGTGATTATATTCGTTTGCCATTTTAATAAACTGGGGCAAAAAAATGAATGAACTAAAACTAAATTTTCCGCAGTTAAAAACGTGCAGATGTGAAACGTTTCGCACCCAAACTTTTCGCACCTTGTAAATGTCCTATATATTCTGGAAAGTTTAAATAGTATAATATAACCTACCTCAACCTAAGTAACTTGCGCCAGACTTTATAATTCGCATTTAAAATAAGTAACCTGCATCACAAGCATTTAAAGACGTAAAATACAATTATACTGAACAAGGAATCAGATTTTGAATTTGAGAAATGATTAAGCAACGAAGAAATATTGGCCACTATAATAATTAAAGTGAACTTGTAGACTTTCCGCTGCGCAGTGCAACGTTGGGCGTTTATGTGGTGGGGCGGCCCTCTGTATCTGCGCCATTGTTACACTTTTAGGCAGGGTCTCGATAACCTGTAGTCAGCAGCTCTCTCCAATATTTGTATAAAATGCTTGTATTCACGTAAGCAGCATAAAATCACAACTCCACCAAAACACAATGCAGTGGTCACATATAGCAAATAGGCGGTAAACTCTAACGGTTTTTGGCGGGTAGATAACGAACGATACATGCTACAGGTCAAAGAGTTGATTATCCTCAAGCAATCAGCGCACGCACCAAAAACACATATCAAGATAAAACATGTAACACCATTGGGCGTTGTCGATAATCGCTCGGTGTTGTGCGGGTCGACTGTGTTTGAAACTGTGACTAAGTTTGTCTTTTATACTAATATTAAAAGTTTGCTGGAGTGGTTTATTGGTTGAGAAAAAACTGCGATTTGGTTTGTGAGTGTGGATCTGGCTTTGATACAAAACTATTACTCCGATAATCCGACTCCAAGGAGTTGCTGCGACCGATTCGCGTCGTAATAACTGCGCGATACGATTAATAGACAGTTCGTTTTTCAACCGGTTCTTGTTCAAACTGGGAGATGCGCCTTTAGTCCTGTTCTTTCTGTGTTGACTTTTCGTCGAAGCCCTCAAGACCGGGAACTTTAGCCACGCCCGCCCGAAGCCTAACGCTGGCCTTCCCGAGAGCATAACTCATTCTCCCCTTCTCTCTGTATCTCATATGCGTTCCGTCTTCATTTAAAGTTCCTCCTTTACCTCCAAAGCCCTGGTTTTAAAGGCCAACACCCGTCCATTGCGCGCCAGCGACCGGATTCTTGTCCAGGAACAATCGCCCGAAATAGATTCATTAACCGGTCTTGTGATAACAAAATATCCTTGACGAGAGCGAAACCAACAGACCATCCGCACATTCATTAATTACGTCATACCTTGAAACGTTCAAGATGAATTTGCGATTTTGAAGCAGAATGACGTCACCTTATCGCAGATGTTTGGATAATTGTGATGAATTAATGATAATTAACACACGCAGGTCGCCAGCTTTTGCAGTCAACTCAGCCAACGCCCCGGTTAGTAAAACTCAATCACAAAAGCGCGAGCCCACGCATGCATAGCTGTGTGCTTGTTCCAAAAACATTTGTGTTTCTTTTCCTCTAACCAGTCAATCAGCTCAAATGTTCGCTCCGATACTTTCAATCTTAACCTCCTACCATCACACCATAAGCTGCCACAAGGTCGACATATATTGAACTGTGTGTGTTGTACGTCTCAGCTCCTAGTCGGATCGTGGGTCATTAAGTTTTAGCTAAGGCCTGTTAGTTTGGGGGTCGCAAGGACAGAACTAATGCAAGCAATACGCGCAAAGATTAACAAGGTTGTTGATTCGTAACCTTTTACACCCAAGATCAAGGATACGTTAGTGGTTAAAGTCGTATTTATTGATGACTGGCGCAACGGTTTGGTAAGGAAACACGAACGGGCCTGAGAATTGCCATCTTACGACAAAGAGCTTCGCTGCCAACGTTAGGGTTTAGTTTAAGAATGAACAAGGCAATGGCAGTCAAAAGAACTATTTGTGAGTCCCAAGTGGACTGATGTGTAAATACAAAACACGGCAATTTATACTGAAAGTGACAATGGGCGCGAATTCAATAAAACAGGGCGTCCGCGTTTTATGACGTGTGTAGTGAAATATCAGTGTGCTGTTCTCTTGTGCAACCGATGCAATTAATATTATGATTGTGAGAAATTCTCACACGAGAATTTGCAACGTGGCAAATAGCAATGAACCGCCACAGCGTTCACTTAAGCGTCCGATACGTTGATGAAACGAGGGAAAGATTGTCATCTGAAACAGGAAAGAAACTGATGCTCTGGGGTCAAATAGCAACTCGGTTTGTTGCGTCATGAACATACAACTCAGGTGGGTGCAAGAGAATAAATAGAAAAAATAGATGTAAATTGGTCTTAATTAAATTTTGATTGCTTAATATTGTTCTTTCGCCTATGGCGGCCGCGTCCGCTATATTTATTAAAATATATCTTTTTTTTCAAATGACGTGTTTTAACGACTGTTCGTTTTGCGTCTTCACCTGTTCCTGTGTCGTGATTATATTCGTTTGCCATTTTTAAATACTAGGGCAAAAAATGAAGTCACTAAACTAATAAATAGAGATTGCTATGCGGTCGATGTGTTTTGTAAATTGATCAGATACTACTTTTTTCGAAATATATTGGGTAGTAATTGCAGCTTTGGTTGCATTTTCGAGCAAAGTGACCAAAGGGTTAGTGGAGCCAACAAACTTCACCTGCGGCATTTGGGGAATCGGAAGGTTGCGAGTTCAATTACGTCGGGGTCACCAATGTGAGCTGCATGATATCAATAGCAGGTTGCGGACGGAACCAGCCATACTTGATTACCCACAATAAGCAAGCAATGGCTTTCAACTCAAAGGACATCTACTTCAATAGTAGCCATTGAAATACTGCTTTTCTTCAATGTACTTTCAACATCCAAGTGAATTGCAAAGTCAGCATCTTGATGGTTTGCGTATTTAGTTAGCAGCTCCATTGTACTCTATAAATGTGCTTGGCATTGGAAAGGAGAATTTACTCGAAAAAACAACAAATGAGAAAATGTTTTATTATTTGAATTAACAAACAGCAACACTTATATCAGCATCGAACAGATGTGAATGCATAATATGAGATGTTAGTATTACTCCAAGTGTCTCAGCGGTTGTTGACAATTTACAAACATTGTTGATCAATACCTTCAGCAGATTCCCCGATATTCGAGACTTTTGTTCCTTATTCAAATTGTTGTCTTGTGTAAACCATTCCTTAGTTTATTGCATTACTGCCGATGATTTATAATGATTACTCCCCCACGCCCTCGACATTCCTGCATTCCCCGCGCAAGCTAATTGTATATACCTCGTGTTTGTTTGCCTGTGTAAGTCAGTTGGTACTCGACACGATCAGAAAACAACACAAATACCTCAATACACAACATGCTACATCAACACTTAAACCTAGATTCAATCGAGTTGAACGCTTCGCGTAACTTGTGACATCACAATCATAAAACAGAAGATATGGACGGGTGCCGCTTGGCGATAAACCTAATGTACATTTTCACCTATATTATTCTCATTATTATGGGTCCCAATTGAAAAATTGGGGGACATATTGTTTTTGTCCGTTTTTTTTTCGTTTTTTTTTTCGTCAAAGGTTTGACAGGCATGGCATGTCGCCCCCACATCTACCAGAAGGAATAATGTGATTGCAATGAAACTTTGTCATTTGTTAGATAACATGGTCTAGATGTGCAGAAACCAACATTTTGGGTGATAAATCAAGGGGAATTCCCCTGGGAGGTTAAAAACCAAAACGGTATATTTTACGAAAAATTGCGATTTTTGTGGCATAGCGCTTAAACAGCTGCTCCAATATGAATACGATTAGGTGGAATGTAAGTGCATTAGTCACTGATTTATCACTTAAAAGAAATAAAAAAAATACCTAGGAAAATACCCCAAAAAATTAGATTTTGTTCTGAAATTATGATTGTGACAGGCATGCCGTGTCGCCCCGACAGCTGCCAAAAGGAGTTATGGAATCGCAATGAAAATTGGACATTTTTTAAACAACATGGTTAAGATATGCAGAAACCAAAATTTTTGGGTGATAAATCCAGGGGAATTCCCCTGGGACGTTAAAAACCAAAAAGCTATTTTTTTTCTAAAAAAAATGCCTTTTTTGGCTATAGCGCTTGAAGGGCTGTTACAATTTGAATGAGATTTGGTGAAATGTAAGTGCATTAGTCACTGATTTAACACTTGAAAGAAATAAAAAAATTACCTAAGGAAATACCCTAAAAAATAAGATTTTGTTCTCAAATCATGATTGTGACAGGCATACCATGTCGGCCCGACATCTACCAAAAGGAATATTGGAATCGAAACAAAAATTTAAAATTTGTTGGACAACATGGTCTAAATACGCAGGAGCAAAATTGTGGGCGATAAATCTAGGGGAATTCCCCGGAGACGTTAAAATCCAAAACGGTTATTTTTTTAAAAAAATAGCTTTTCGGGACAGAGCATTTGAACGGCTGCTCTAATTATGGGTCCCAATTAAAAAATTGGGACACATATTGGTATGGGTCCCATTTGGAAAAATGGGACACATATTGTTTTTGTCCGTTTTTTTTTTCTTTTTTTTTTTTTTCGTCAAAGGTTTGACTGGCATGGCATGGCGCCCCGACATCTACCAGAAAAAATAATCGAATCGTAATGAAACTTAGTTATTCATTAGACAACATGGCCTAGATATGCAGAAACCAAAATTTTGGGTAATAAATCAAGGGGAATTCCCCTGGGAGATTAAAAACCAAAACGGTATTTTTTATGAAAAATTTTGCCATTTGTGGCATAGCGCTTGAACGGCTGCTCCAATTTGAATCATATTTGGTGAAAATTTAGTGTGTTTGTGACTGATTTAACTTTTAAAAGAAATAAAAAAATTACCTAGGGAAATACCCTAAAAAATTCGATTTTGTACTAAAATCATGATTGTGACAGGCATGCCATGTCGCCTAAACATCTACCAGAAGGAGTAATGGAATCGCAATGAAAATTGGACATTTTTCAGACAGCATGGTTTAGATATGCAGAAACCAAAATTTTGGGTAATAAATCAAGGGGAATTCCCCTGGGATTTTAAAAACCGAAACGCTATTTTTTTCTAAAAAATTAGCCTTTTTTGGCCATAGCGCTTGAACGGTTGTTACAATTAGAATCAGATTTTGTGGAATGTAAGTGCATTATTCACTGATTTAACACTTAGAAGAAATAATAAAATTATCTAGGGATATACCCTAAAAAATAGGATATGTTCTCAAATCATGATTGTGACAAGCATGCCATGTCGCCCTGACATCTACCAAAAGGAGTAATGGAATCGCAATCAAACTTTGGTATTTGTTAGACAACATGAGTTTAGATATGCAGAAACCAAAATTTTGGGTAATGAATCCAGGGGAATTCCCATAAGACGTTAAAAACCAAAACGTTTTTTTTCTAATAAATTAGCTTTTGGGGGCATAGCGCTTAAACGGCTGCTCTAATTTTGATCAGATTGCGGTGAAATGTTAGACCATTAGACACTCTGTACCAATTAAAAAATAGAAAACATTTACTTAGGGTAATTTCCTTGAAAACGAAGATATGTTCCTGAATTACGATTGTAACAGACATGCCATATCGCATTTGTTGGACAACTTGGTCTAGATATGCCGAAACCGAAATTTTGGGTGATAAATCTAAGGGAATTCCCCGGAAGCGTTAATAACCAAAACGGTATTTTTTCTAAAAAAACTAGCTTTTTTTGGCATAGCGCTTGAACGGCTGCTCCAATCTGATTCAGATTTGGTGGAAAGTATGTGCATTAGCTACTAATTTAACAATTATAAAAAAAAAATTAGGGTAATACCCTAAAAAATAAGATTTTGTTCTCAAATCATGATTGTGACAAGCATGGCATGACGCCCCGATATCTAAAAGAAGGAATAATGAAATAGTAATAAAGCTTTGTCATTTGTTAGACAACATGGTCTAGATACGCAGGAGCAAAATTGTGGGTAATAAATCTAGGGGATTTCCCCGGAGATGGTAAAATCCCAAACGGTTATTTTTCTAAAAAAATAGCTTTTCGGGACATAGCGTTTAACCGGCTGCTCTAATTTTTGTTCAGATTTGGTGGAATGCTGGATCGTTAGCCACCCTATGTCAATTAAAAGAAAGAAAACATTTACTTAGGGTAACTCCATTAAAAACAAAACTATGTTCCTGACTCATGATTGTGACAGGCATGCCACATTGCACTGACATCTTCAACAAGGATTCGTCAAATCGGATTAAAACTTTAAGAATTGACTCACATATGTAAAAACAGAAACTTATGTACCTGTCGTACCGACATAATGGGCTGTTGGCGAGATCGTTCCAAGAAAACTAAGGAACAAAAGAAATCGATATATGACGAAGGACGGTATAAATTCACGATGTAATTCAACGCGACTTACGTAAACGTTTAGATCCAGTGCGCGTTTAATTACCATTGTATCGAGCGCAAAAATAATCTATTGTGCGTTTTTAGATATTCTGCATCGCATTTTTTTCCTTGGAGCCAAATCGCATATAAAAGACCTCATTTCATCAGAGAGAGAAAGACACAGAGTTGTCTAGGCTTACAGCACTGTGTTCCAAATCCACAGTATGAATAGCCTAGGCTCTGGTGCTCTCGAGGGCGGGAATACGCTTAACGTACCCTACAGCCCGTCCCCATATATAAATCTACGTAGCCGGTTATGCTTATTCATTATTGTACTTGTACCGTTGCGTTATCGGAGTCAAACAATTTAATAATAAAGCTAAACTGTTACCCGTCTACTATGTAAAGTCAAATTAATTATTATAAGTTAAATAAGCAGCCGCTACATAGGCCTACCAATCCCATAAGGAATTCCCCAAGGCCATGAAAAACTAAATCGAACTGTTTTAGGAATTTAGCTTCATTTCAATACAGCACTTGAAAAAAAAGCTTTAATTTAAAACATTTGTGATAAAATCTTATTGTCCTTTTTTAACAACACATAAAGAAGAAGTTTGGTTTGATATCTATGGGTCTAATGCGTTTATGCTTGCAGAAACAAAAACTCATACACTGTGTATTAAATACAATTTGAGGTTAGGGACCCTGTAGCATGAATATATGGCATACAACATGTGGTTTACAAATAGTGGTGGTTAAACACGTGGTTGGCACTCTCTAGTTACAATAGAAGTTTGTTGCTTTTTTCTGTTATATCAACGTAATAAAGATACAAAAACAAGGATTTTTGTTTTAGGATAGGATAGGATAAGATGTTCATATTTATCCCCGTGAATGGGAAAACCAAGGGAGTTAACACACGGGCAATCGTCAGATCACCTCGCGCCCATCGTCGGGTTACCGTCGCACTAAACCACTAGTTTAACCAGTTGGACCAATCGATTTTCGAGGATGTTAAAATGAATGTGCTTACCAGGGCTGAAAAATATAACTCACTGCTAAGTAGTCTATCGGATGTTTAGTGCGTCGCCTTTCAATCGAAAGGTTCTAGTCTATCGGACCAACTCTGGGTATTGAACACGAAGTTCAACAACATATATTAACAGCACAAATGAACGTTTTCTCTAATTAAACGATTTCTTTTGCCACATATTTCCACCATAGGAAGATAACAATTGACCTTCAGACGTCATTCCCCATGGAAAGTACGAGTGAATCTATTATTTCTGCGAATCAAACTACATGGAGGGAAGGTTTCCATCAAGGAAATTCGACTTAGGGAAACATAAATTGCTTCTGATTTCACCGAAGCGAGTAAAACAGCTGGACATTCCATCAACCTCCGGTGTCGATATTTCTTTTATGGTGACCCAGGAATATGATGGTGCTTTAGCGATGTAAGGGCATTACAATGGTGTACGCATACAATCTTCTACTGTAGGTCTGTAGCGACCACATGTGTTACATAAGATTTACGATTCCAGCAGCCGGCATTCGCGCTGACATTGCATCATCACTGAAATATTACTGTGAGGTTTACGCAGCGTCGAATAATCTTGTTTGTATAAGTTTATTTCACTTTGGCTCGAGAGGCTGGACGCATCAAGAAACATCTTGTAGAAACAATTATAAATTCTTAGAAGACCTAACCGACTAATTCTTTGAGTGAATGTGCCCGCTGATACCCCTTGTACATAATACGGGTGTTTCCTCCTTACAATACGCCACCGATTTAGTTTAGTTTTTTTTGTTTTCACGATGAAAACATAAATCAGGACTATTAAAAAAATATTTTTTTGAGTTTAGCGGCCACGTCCAATTTTACAGAATTTTAATAATTTATTCCTTGTTTTTTGGGGTGTTCTAACGACTGTCGTTTTGCCGTTTTTTGTGGAAACAAAATATAAACTAAACTTTTCCACCGATTAAATGCAAACAAATTGACACAATCTTTGCAATCTTTTCTCCCACAATACTGCGTGGACCGATCGTTTAAATCACATCCTCAGTTAAACAATTCATTTATTTTCTTCATGTGACGAAGACGCAATGACGGTTGAATACTTGAGTTAGAAAATACAACGGGAAAATGCTCCAGACTGAGCCATTGAGGTCTTACAGGAAGCAAGCTCAAAACCTTTTTCGGGATTTCGATTCTAAGGAAAATACTTGTCCCATTTTCTGTGACAACTGCTACAAGTGAACAGAAAGATTCATTGAAAATCACTTGAGTTCCACAATGGGCAAAACTTGGTCATATGGTCTTTACACACACCGCGATTTAAACTTGTATTATGATGATGTCACAACTTGTATTATGACGATGTCACAACTTGTAATATGATGATGTCACAACTTGTATTATGACGATGTCACAACTTGTATTATGACGATGTCACAACTTCTATTATGATGATGTCACAACTTGAATTATGATGATGTCACAACTTGAATTATGATGATGTCACAACTTGTATTATAATGATGTCACAACTTGTAATATGATGATGTAATTTCCGTGTTTGGAAAGAAACTTCGTCGCTTAGATTTCAGGTAGAATCAGAATACAATGGTTCTTACATTGATTCTCGATTTGTTCAATTTTTAATTGTAACTTTAAATATATGTGACGTATGTGTGACGTATGCGTGTATTTGTTAAGTTTTATAACGTTGTCGCGCGAGATGATCTGACGATTGGCCATGTGTTAACCCCCTTGGTTTTCCCACTCATGAGGATAAACATGAATATCCTGACTCTATCTTATATACTAT
>CH000017.1:746517-805810 GCA_000149265.1 Ciona savignyi | reverse complement strand
GAGCGGAGCAGTACAAGGGGCGATCAAAACCCGACATGTTTAGCTTCCTCGCTTCCAAACACCGCTACCCACCCGAGTATGACCCTGATAGACAGGATGACGACTCTCTAAACCCAAGGTAGGGGGATTCCCAGAATCCCGAAAATGTCATTAAGTTGTCGTTGGAACCCATAATTTTTTAGGTTTAAGTTTATTTGTTTTTTTCTTTAAAAAACAATAATTAACAGAACACACACTATTTTAGATTAAGTTTATTTGTTTTTTTCTTTAAAAAACAATAATTAACAGAACACACACTATTTTAGATTAAGTTTATTTGTTTTTTTCTTTAAAAAACAATAATTAACAGAACACACACTATTTTAGGTTAAGTTTATTTGTTTTTTTTCTTTAAAAAACAATATTAACGAACACACATTAAAACTATAGCAAAGTGCAAGAAAGAAATAAACGGAAAAACATCATTATAGAAACATCATGGAAAAATAAATTTAAACAACTTTTGGAAATATGCGGCTGTAAATTTGGTAGAATCTTTTATTACAAAGAAAGCAGGACACAGAAAAATGCACAAAAAACATACAAATCAATCTATCAGGGTTGATATTGAACTTGCAATCTGTTTGTAAGTGTTATTTTTTATAAACATTTTTTTCCTTTTTTTATATGGGAGCTGCCATGTCTAATTATACCAAAACTTGATAATTGATTGGTTTTTTCCCGTTTTCCGATTTTTTATCAAAGGTCCTGCTTAGTGTTTTCATCGTGGAAAAAAAAATCAAAAATAAACTAAACTTGTCAACTATATTAAAATCCTTCACACTACATGATCAGACACAAGCACTGCACCGAGTTACACAATAAAATAAAAAAAATCCAAAAAAAAATTTGGTTGGGTCTGTGATTCGAAACAGGAACCTTCCTAGTATTACCACTGTGCTTAAACCACCACACTACATGATCGGTTCGATTTTTTTTATCAAGCAAAGTTTCGAACCCATGATGGGCTCATCACTAGAACCGTTTTTTGTATAAGAGTCGTTATATGTATCGGTCGCGTTAACCATTTGGCCACACGACTGTACAGTTGGATTTATTTTTAGAAATTGACTCATTCCATTGCTATAGTGCCACTTATTGTAGCTATTACATTGTTTGAATAGCAACGTCAAAATTCCATTCCACACAACAACTAAACGTTGCAAACTAAGCCACGTTAAGTTTCAGATATTAAAAGCAACCTACTGCGTAAAAATTCTGTTTTCTCTGAAAATAGCGGAAAATGCCAATGATACAGACGTCGTTTACCGGTGTTTATTTTGCGTAACCATGACTGTTTTGGAATCAGTTTATACTCTTGAATCAATAATTTCGAGTCTGGAATTATGAACTGCTTTAACAGAAAAGCACATTTCACAATATTATTTTTTCCTGAATTCGTAGTAATGTACTTCCGTAGCAGAGTGATAGGTTTGTAATATAGTCTTAAGCATAAAACGAATACCATTATAATGTTGTTGTTTATTTGATTTTTAGATGGTTCCATTTAATCCTTTATAGATGTTTTTTTCGATTTAATTAATTACATACCAAAATATCTTAAATAAACAGAGCTTAATTTGTTTTTCTTTTGCTCAGACTATGAAAATGTAAACTTTACTAATGTAATAATTAGATTCAAAATCATCAAATAATTTTAAAGTCAGTTCGACTACTTTTACATGTTTTAATAATGTTTAATTTGCTCCAAATCAACTAAATTTTAAATCAATAGAATCAAAAAGGGGAAAAACTAAAAGAAGGGGAAAGCGGGAAGTAGGCAAACTGCACACTAAAATGAATGCTAGGGCATTAGGGTTAGTGTTAAACATTGGGTTAGAGTTAGGGTTAGTTCTGAAGTTGAGATTAGTGTTTAGGAAAGTGTTAAAATTAATTTCCATAATTTTAGTGAGCAGTTTCCCTCATTCCCTCCCTTTAGCATTGCCCATCAAAAAGTAATCCGAAATCATTTTCTATTTGGAATCGAATCCAAATATTTATTCTGAAACGTACTTGACTGATTTTGCATCACTTGTAATCCTGCGTGGTGGCTGTAATGTTAGGTTAGGATTGCATTTCGATCATCGTTTGTATGTTTTACAACCTGTAGTCTGTTTATTTGTTGCAATTGAGATGGTGTAATTTCCACTGTGGTATCTTGTAATAATCCTCAATTCCAGTTTAATCTACTTGGTTGCCTGACTGTTAAAGTAATGTAAGTCCATATGTACACACTGATTGTTGTAATTTTAAACTTTTCTATAATCACTTTGGCAAGGCACTTAACGGACATTGCCTGAACCCAGCGAATTAATGGATTCTACTAAATTGAAGGAACATGTAAATCATAAACAACACACTGTAATAGCTTTGGTAACCCAACGATGGGCACAAGGTAATTTGACGATTGCCCGTGTGTGTTAAAAACAACTCTCTATTTTTTACACCCATATAAAATAGGGATATTCCTTTAAATCGGGTAATCCCTTTATACCATGAGTATCCTATCTAAACAGTGGTAACCCATCTTAAAACCCCATATATAACTTTCTAGCTTTCGAAAACTAAATTTTTGCATTTTTAAGTTTAAAATTTGCATTTTTTAATTTAAAATTTGCATTTTTAAGTTTAAAATTTGCATTTTTAGTTTAAAATTTGCATTTTTAGTTTAAAATTTGCATTTTTAAGTTATAAATTTGCATTTTTAAGTAAATTTTTGCATTTAAGTTTTTTTCGGGAAACAAACAATTTCGACCGAAATCCTCCACTAGGAGGAGCACGGGACTCGATCTCCCGATGGCGATGAGGTTCCGACAGCTGCGACAACTGACGCGCGACTCGGTGGGAGTGTTCCGCTCCACCATCCACGGAAGAGGGCTATACTGCAAGCGGGATTTTGACGGGGGAGAGATGATAATGGAATACACGGGGCAGGTGGGTGGTGGATTGGAAATGTGGTTCGAAATTTCACAAAATGTGACAAATGTAGTTACACAAATGTAGTTTCACGAATGTAGTTTCACGAATGGAGTTCGAAATTTCGTTTCTGCTGTGGCTTGGATTTATTGCTGGGGAATGACATTGGGAAAAATGAAAAAGTTTAATGTCAGTCAGTGGGGCTGACTATCACAAACGCAGTTGAATGTTTCGTGCTCTGCCGTTGCTTGGTCTTTTTGTCGAGGAGCGGCACAGGGCAACACAAAAAGATGGAAACTATATGTTAACCTGACCCTAACGCTAATAATAACCCCATGCTTACCTCTATAGCTTTGTTTTTGACTTCAATTTCCCTTATTTAACTCGGTACTTTATGATTATGTCGAAATGATCCCCACACTGTTTAGAGCATTAGAGATCATTTTTAAAAGTAGCTTTCCTGAATTTAAGGAAAGTTACCATTTTTTTTTATACATTTGTCAAAATTATCACCCAGGTAAAATTGATGAGAAATTGTCAAACAAATTTTCTTTTTATGTTCAGTGAATAAAGACTTGTTTTTCACGTTTTTTTGCATTTAACCTAAAAAATATTGTGACCATAAGACTTAAAACCTATAAAATATTGTGACCATAAGACTTAAAACCTATAAAATATCTTGACCGTAAGTGTTCAATGTATAACTCAATAAAAAACATCATATTTTGCCGATCTTTTCATATAACATCTTATATCATGCCCATCGTCGGTTACCGAAGCAATAAATACTAATTGACTTGCCCAATGACTGAATACGCCTTTAGATTGGCGATTCAGCGAGCTAAATATGTGCTAACTAACTGACAGGGATACACGTGAACTAACAGGGATACACGTGGAAAGACACAGAGCGCAGGCCGATTTTCGACCTGTTTTTATCATAAACGAATATTATGTTTATTATACAGCGTGCCGTTGTTCTGTTAATCGGATTTAACTTGGCGAGTTGTCGCATGCGTCAAACTAATCCCTGAAAATCGACGTTTGTACCAACAACTTCAAGTGCCTTACTCTGATCGCCGCTTGCATTTACAAAGTAGCAGACGACCAGCGGTCAAGTGCGTCCACTTGCGAACGTCTATCCGTCAAAGTTGACGCACAAACATTACGTGCCGGTCAAGTGGGCTGACGTACGGCACGCTTAGCGCAGGAGCCATCTCTCTAAAACTTGAAGCATCGCTGCCTAACCTCAAAATTGCGCTGCGTACCGAAATTATTATCCCCGGTCGAATGCATTTGATACGACAAGCCGTTTACGGATTAACGGTTTAAAATTTACAACATAAAAGACCATAAATTACGGTGTTATTGAAACTGCGTGAAAGTAATATTAGATCGTCGGTTAATTCGATAATATCAAATCGATCAAAATTTAAGCTTACCGTAGCTCTACGGTTAAGTATAAGGTATTACGACGATCAGTCAAAAAAAATTTATGTAGAAATTTCAAATCGTCGTTATTATCATAATGACCTCGTTTGAACCGCGTTCATAACTACGTCAGACGTATTTACAGTCTTAACCCTTGCACTTGTCTATCATCGTTTACATGAAATTAAACGACCCCGTAATATCAAATAACCAAACGTTTGGTAAGAATTACGCTGATTCATACTGTTTTAATCCGTTTATTCGTGTCACTTCGAATAGATCGTGTCGCAAGTCTTCGAAATTATCTTGTCTTAAGACTTCGAATAGATCGTGTCTTAAGACTTTGAATAGATCGTGTCTTAAGACTTTGAATTTATCGTGTCGTATGTCTTCGAATTTATCATGTCGTAATTAAACGTGGCGCAATTTATTGCATTAATAAGCCTTTTATCGCGTTTATGCAAATTTAATTAGTGTCAAATCAGCGTCCAATAGACGACGTTCCTATAAAAAAAAAGCCGTGAGAGAAAATAGCCTATCGACATTTAGACCTTCGCAATGTAAAACAATTTACTTTTTAATCTTAAAAGTGGTTAGTCTTCACTTAATAATACATTAACGCGTACGTTGTGCACAAATTGAGTGCACGTTTATGACGCAAAAAGACACACGACAATCAAATATAAGTATTTTAGTTGGCCATCAAATATTTCTTCACTTTTCGTTTCTTTTTTTGCTGACAAGATTGTGTGAAGTGCCGAAAAATGTGATTTTAAAAAATCAAGTTAAATTTTAACGAGTAAGAATAGCAAAAAAATACCGCCATTATAAAAAGCTAATGTAAGACTTAATTTTGAGATGAAAGTAATGCACTCTTATAGAAATATAATGTCAGCTGATTTGTGCGTGTTGTTCTTTTTGGCCAGTTTTCGTTGGACGAAAATGGTTATGTGTGTCATTTCTATACTGCCGGGTGAGAAAATCCACATTAACGGAATTCAACATGGTAAACTTGTGTCCACCGTCGGGTTACCCGAACTATTGCAGCGTGTGGTATATGATTGACACGTTCCTTCAGTTTACGTACAAGCCAATAATCCACTTGATTTAGTTGGCCTACGCTAAGTGCATTGCTGAAGGTCACAACCTACTAAACCGAACTGACGACTCTTTAACTGTCTGACTTCGAACGGGAGAAAAGTTATACAATATTTTGTGTTGTCTGACCGTTTTATTATACATTGAGTTCGTACTTTTTTTGGAAAAAAACTAAAAAGAAAAAAAAGAATAACTTTAGTTTATTCTTTTTTTGCCCCAGTATTAAAAAATGTCAAACGAATCAAATCACGACACAAGAACAGGAAAAGACGGCAAAACGAACAGTCGTTGAAACACTTTATTAAAAATAGATATATAATTTAAAGAAGCTATACCCTAAAATAAAGCTTATATCGTATTTTTTGGGAGGGGGGGGGGGGGCAATTTTTTATTTCTACCAATGATTAAGTAGTTTAAAATAAAGATAGTACCGTTAGGGTTCATGTAAAGGCGTGTAATTCGAGTAACAGTGTTCTCTTAGGCGTCAAAGAGTCCGTGTTTGCCATCTATTTCACCCCTATTTCACACCCCGATTACAGATCATCCGACGAGAGCTGACGGACAAGCGAGAGAAGTACTACGAGAGCAAGAGCATCGGTTGCTACATGTTCCGTATGGACGACTACTTCGTCGTGGACGCCACTGTGCTGGGTTCAGGGGCGCGCTTTATCAACCACTCGTGCGAACCGAATTGTTATTCTCGCATCGTCCAGTTTGAAGGTTGGTGGTGTGGGACGCGGGATGAGGCTGCTGTTTTGGTTTAGGGAAACGCAGTAAATCAAGTGGTTTAAAAAGATACAAAAACTACTGGAACGTCTCCGTTTTGTTGAAGATACTGTGACAAGTCGGGTACATCGATGGGCGCGGGGTAATCTGACGATTTCAAGTGTTACCGCGCTTACAATGGGGAAACTAAAAGGGGAGAAGGGAAGGCAAAAACAGCAAACTAAAACTATAGAAACTAATTCTAACTCTGCCCCAAACCGTACTCTTAACCCCAAATGTACCACTAACATTAATCCCAGGCCTAACACTAACCCTAACGCCCTTTTTTTTAAGTTTAGTGCGCTATTTCTCCCCTTCCCTTCCCCCCTCTTAGTTTCCCTATTGTAAGCGCGTTAACACGTGAAATCGTCAGATTACCACGCGCCCATCGGGTTACGCGACTTGTTTCAGTGTCTTCAACAAAATGGATACGTTCCTGTAGTTTTCATCTCTTTAAACCACTTGATTTAGGAAATGTACACAAAGTGTCCTGCCCAAGGACACTGCCGACCGGTTAGATTTTATGATTAACAAAACGAATTTTGACATTTGTTCCGCTTAAAAATCACCCAACAACATTCATGGAATCCTTTGCAAAAGCATTGCTTTAAAAATAGCTGCTATACTTAGCCTGGTAGCACACGACAACGCTAAAGCGCCTGTGTAAATAAATCTTTATCTAGTTATCGGCTGGAATGCTAATTTTTCCGTGATTGGGACAACGATATACTTTGTTTCGAATTGCGTGAACTGTTGCGGATGGTTTGGTTATATAGTAGCACGACCTTAAATCGATGGTGGTAAAATCGAAACCAGTCGTTGATTAGTCTTCTGTGTACTTGGACAAGGTACATTGCCGGAGTGCCCGATCCCAGTTGTATAATGGGTTGAAAAACGATAGCAACGTCTCCAACATAAAATGAGTATCAAAATATCTATCCTAAAATATTCCCCCACATTTTTCCTACCCAGTGCCTGTAGTGTTTGTTCATCTTTTTAACCCACTTGATTTAGGAAATGTATCCTAAAATGAGTATCAAATCTCTACTCTAAAATGTCAAGCATAATCAGCTGTAACTTGACACCACCAAAAAATCAATCTTAACAACTGTCATCAAACGTCGCCCCCACAAACCCGTCCTCCCACGCAGGGAAGAAACACATCGTCATCTTCGCGTTGCGGCGCATCCTTCGCGGTGAGGAACTTACCTACGACTACAAGTTCCCCATCGAAGACGACTCGCACAAGATCGCCTGCCACTGCGGCGCACGGCTCTGTCGCAAGTTTATGAACTGACGGACGCCGTCGAACCCACCTTCGCGATTTGCACAGCCCTACACCAAAGAGAACACTGCCAATCCAAAATTCATGATGCGTTTTACCGTCGTTCTGTTTTTTTTTGTTTGTTCAAATCTGTTTTTACGACCCAGCCAAAGCACCGTTTGACATCTACCCACAAAAACGGCTTGGTTTGTTCTGTTTCTAATTGTTTTCCATCGCCGATTTCCGCTATTTTTCTAGCCCCGTTTCCGATCGTGTATTAAAATACTTTCTTCAAGCAATGGAAGTTATTTCAGCCACAGTTCGACATTTCAGCGTCAGATGATTGCGCAATAACCCACAAGTTACAGCATTCACACAGGTATGCTGCATTTGCAAGCCCAAAATGGTTTCTGTCCAGCAGCATTCTATCGGATCGCTTTCAGTTCTCATACCGGTGGATTGGCCTTGATATGTCAGATCACTTCCCGATTGTGAGTGATTTTCTGTCATCCGAACCCAATTTATTGCTCGTAGACGCCGGCCTAATAACTGCATATGTTTTGTTAACGTAATCCCAGCCCCAATGATGACAAACCGCCCCCTCATGCAATACGGTCAGTTGCGTAATTCCGTGCTGCCAAGCCGGTTTGGCGATACAGGCTGTGTTAAACAGCTCCGACAGAATGCGAAATCGCGTAATTCTAGATGATATTAAAAGCTGTTCAGTTGTGTTCTGACCGCAGGGAATAGTTTAAGGTCGTGGCGCTTTTTTAATATGAAATATGGGCGGAAAATGAAAAAAAGGATAACATTGTCCGAACCACACCCAAAAGCAGTCGCCAACTTTTATAAGTTTGGTTTCATTTTTATTTTAAAATTAACTGTGTAAAAGATAAGCAACAAAACGACAGTCGTAAAATCACATTATGTAAAAGTAAAATACCCTTTTTTCGATTCTATTCGGCCACCAAATTCGCTATGTTTATTTGCGACGATTAACTCTTAACGCAAACGATTTATTGCAAATAAATTTAAATTATTCAAGTTCTTCAATTTTTGTTCTTTCGCGGTGTATCTTCTATTATTTGTAGTGCAAGAATGCCAATTGTGACGTTACACGTAGACGAAGTAGGCTAACCCACGGTTATTTCCAGCTTACAGAACAGGTACAACATTCGTCCGGTTCTCGATAGACACCCATATAGCATTAAATTACGCACTTCGAAACGGACCGGTAGCGATGTCGTTTGATTGATGCCTCTGCTTTACACATACCCGCGTATTTATTAGTGCAATTGAACCGGTGTCGTCAATTGCAGAACATATACGCATTAACTGCCGTAATTACAGTGTTGGCAATATAAATGCCCCTGTAGGAAATGCATGCATTAGTTGAAATCAAATCCTTTCAAAATGTCAACGACAGTGTACCTTTTAATTTGAATGCAGTCAGCCGTTTGTAAATTTTATTTTGAAGAGAAGTTTTTTTTAACTATAATCAGTTTTTTTTATAATTTAATCGAATTTTAGGGTAATAACAGAAAATGCCAATCGGCATATAAAGATTATAATAAGATACACAACAGCCCTATCGCGTATACTTACTACTAGGTATCGTAAACAATTAATCAGCTAAACAGAATATAGACCTGTAGATAATAAGAAACAACACAGCCTTGATATTCGGTGAAAGGTTCACTAAAAGTGGTTAACCTAGTGGAATAATAGGTTCTACCAAATTAAAGGAAGTTATGAATCCAACACAACACACTGCAATAGCTCCGGTAACTTGACGATGGGTGTGAGGCGATCTGACGATTGCCCGTGTGTTAATGCCCATTGCGTTTTCGCATTCACGTGGATAAACAGGAATATCCTATCCAATATATCAACTTTATCCTATCCAATCCTATTAGTTGCTTGGTTTCAACCATATATTAATTCTGTAGTATTTTTTTAGAATCCATAAGTTTGTATACCATTACATATGGATTAATCGTATAGATAACCCCGTAGTAGTATGCTGCTTTTATAAATAAATATTATAATTGTCCCGTGGATAAAGAAATATGTCCCATATCGGCTTAACAAAACTTGTTTTATTTTAAGACGTAACATTAATTTACTATAAACCAATATGAGGTCCAGCGAAATATTTTCGGACTGAATTAACCAACTAACCGCGAAATTATTAAACCAAACTATTTCTAATAAACATCGAAATTATGTGACTAATAGCTGTGGAATTAGCAAAGAAGGTAGCGTGTTAGACGGCTGTTAAAATTCCTAAATCGTTCAATTAATTCAGGCTACTCATAACTCTGCGAAATTACGGCCTGTCACCAAAATTCGAATAAACAATTTTATTAGCGTAGGGCGAGGTTAAATTTCCGTTGGACTTCCGCCGCAGAAGTATATTGCGGTGTTTAGCACAGGTTACAATTGCTTTCGTTATGTTTTACGTATGAAATTGCTATCAGTCCGATTTATTCAATATTTTCGTTTCCCCAGAACCGCCAACAAGTTTTATTAAATGTTCATTTACTGTCGGTGGCGTCATTTGTATTTAGAACTAAACCCAGGTAAGCTTAAACTATTCACTTGGTTCATATTAAACGGCAAATAAAGGAATACATGGAAATTCAATGCTAGTGTAGTAAATCATATCAAAACTTGCTGTTTGGTTTTAGTTATTTAATCCGCATTTTCATAGATTTAAGCCCAACGCCGTTACGAGGATTGGTATGCATTTACGTAATAATGCTTGTGTGTTGGATACTACACTTATCATTTTCCAGTGTTGCCAAACCATGTGCCAGTGTTGCCAAGTCATTTTCACTTGTGTCATACAATTTATTAACTAATATGCAGAGTATTTCCATTCTATTTCAATAACTTTTTTACTTTAGCAGTGCCCAGTTCACTTTAACATATAATCCATGTATGCATATTGACCGAGTGTTCTCATTAGTGCAGTACAACCGTCGACTCAATAGTCGCTAGCTGTATAACTAGCCCGCCGCCTAAAGTCGTGCTGTATAGTCTAAATGCAAAGCGACAGACGACTCGCTTATTGCTTTTCATCCTGTCTTAACACGCCCAGGTACAAGACGCGACGGTAGCGCATACAAGTCTGTCTCGCTGCTTGTACACCACAGAAACGTTCACGCAAGTCGTTGCCGCCGATTTCTGTTTCGTAATACACAATTATCACCGATAGTAGTGCTTTATGATTCTATACTGAGGACATCAATCGTTGTGAAATATTAAAATTTTAAACAGAAATAATCTTAATTTATATTTGGTAATCTTTTAAATCTTAAAGTCAGACGTACCCCTGTTCGTTTTTTTATATAAAAAATTAGTTTTACTAAATGTAAAATTATTTGTCCCCATACCGCAAACCAATAACTAAAAGTTGGATCATAATCACCCATAATGTACAGTAGCTTGTGTCCTTGGTCAGTTTACGTGGACTAACCCTAACCAAGTGCCGTATTGAACAGAAACAACAGCATTTTTCAAACATAAAATCACTCCTGACACTGCTCAAGATGCAGTATCCGGGCTGTGTGCACGAGGTGATCTGCCAACCCTTGTTGTTCATCGGCCCATTAGAATAAACAATATTTCCTCATTACCCGTCGTTCATTTCATTGCTTATTTGGACAGAACCGACCCCTTTAACGTAGCCTAAATATATATATGTTGTCTAGCGCAGTTTCAAACCCGTTACCTGGTCGTTTTTTTAATTTTTAATTGCACACTTTATGAGAATGGATCGAGCTAACCAATACACAACCGTTCATTTTGCCTTAAAAGCAAGTGCGAGAACTCTTGCAAGCGTGTGGCAACCCGTATATTATTTTAACTTGAGTTGTGTGATCGGACAAATTTAACTTTGCCTTAGAAAGCAAGCATTTCAGTTTGCCTTAAAAGCAAGTGCGAGAAGTTTTGCCAGCGTGTGGTAACCCATATATCATCCTAACTTAAGTTGTGTGATCGGACAAATTTAAATTTTACTTCAATTTTTGTTTATGCGTCCAACGATCGTGCGTGGAAAACGAGTGGCGACAGCGGTCGGGCTGAGTGGCCGCCCTCATGAAGTGCTGTCTCGCAGCGTAACCTGGACTGCGTGTCCGACGTGCGTGAAAAAAACGCAAACCCTCCGGTCGCGCGCAGCCCTATATAAACTGACTTAATCAAACCTCTTATCAAGAGCGGTTGGAAGCGATTGAAAGATGCTTCATAGGCAAGGACGGGAATTTTCTAGAAGCCGCCCAAAGTCGTAGAGATAGGCTACTCGCCGTTGAGTAGTTCCCGATTTCGTTCTGGTGTACAAACTTTTCGATATCGCCAAAGATCGTTATAGAATTGAGATGCGTTAGGCGTATTTCCGAAGATTTTACCAAAGCAGTAATTACTCCCCGCATCTACGCTTTTAATTGTTTCGACAAATTAATTGAAATCCTCAATGCGTCCGGGCGATTAAGTTTTCTCTCACTTTTACGACGAATTACGGCGCCGTTTACTTTCAGGAATTTTTGTTATTTTTTTAAATATCAAGGTTTGCAATTTGGCTTTGACCACGTACTCTTTATCTTTGACAGAAAAGTAATGCTAAGGTCAAAGTGTCGCACCAAAAAACGCGGTCGCTCGTTCCAGCCAGTATGGCTAGTTTCGCCATCGAATTTGAACTTAGAGGACATTTTTCCGACCTCGGCGTTTCCGGGAAAGGGCAATTCAGTTGCTTTGACCTCCGCTTGTGTTGATTGAACGCCGCAAATTCAAAGTGTGAATTCGTTTTTGGGCGGACAGTTGATGTTTCAGACACGCCCATACCCGTCCGACGTAGCTCAAATTCGAGCGCTCCAGTCATTCGCGTGGTATATAAAGTTGTGCGCGCTTGTATGTTGATTTACTTGTACAAGTGTCGGAAATTAGTTTGTAAGGATTATATTTTTATTGGGTCTTAATAAGTTCTTTAGGTATATAGAATGCAGTTATTCTACGAACAGTATCTCTTTGTAGAGTGTTAAATAATTGGAGTGAAGCGGTAACTAGTGATCGCGTTTATTTAATTTTTCGATCGAACTTACACTCAGGGGTTCGTATTAGCTTGTGCGGTAGTCGCGTCGTGTTAGGTAGATTTTCCGACTACCCTTTGACTAAACCCCCCTACGTATTAGTCAAGTAATTTGACAATTGCCCGATCTTAACTCTCTTGCGTTTTCTCATTGACGAAATTAAACACCAAGATTTTATTCTGAAGTCTGCTTTAGTATAAGAGGTCACCTAGTAATTTTACAATAGCGTTTCAGTCGTTAACTCACTCCTTACATTCCAGTATAGAATTAGTTTCGTTCGTACTCTCGTGCAAACCGCGGAAAGCTAGCGACCATGTATCGATCGGTTCTCTGCCTTCTCCTTGTCTCCTACACCATGCAGTCAGTTGCAAGATACGTCGAGCCGAGATGTTTGATCCCCGACTCCGAGAAGACGAACTGCGGGCATCCAGGTATCCAGCAGCGGCAGTGTGAGGAAAGGTAAGCTTGTTCATTTACCATTTTTGGTGTTGTTACGGGGGTGGGGGGAGGGAAATTTGTTAAAACTAGGTTGAAATTCTATTTTAGTAGGGTTGTGTGGCCAAATGGTTAACGCGACCGATACATATACCTAATTTTTACGGGGGTGGGGGAGTAAAATTTGTTAAAACTAGGTAGAAATTCTATTTTAGAATGGTTATGTGGCCAAATGGTTAAGGCGATCGGCACATATATCGACTACAGTACAAAAACGGTTCAAGTAACGATCCCATCATGGGTTCGAAACTTGGCTCGGTTAAAAAATCTATTTTATCCAAGTCATGTCTAAATAAGAGACAAAGGTGGTCGCTTTAAGTTAAACGGGATATTATGGCCGCCCGGTTGCACCATTTATTTCCTGATTTTTTATATTGTAATAATTTAAATAAATTATGATTTCCGCTGAAACTGGGTGTCGATATTAGCTTGCCCTACGGTAAGAGTATAATGACATGAGCGGGGATTGAATCAAGAACCTGTCTTCTATGATATCCAATACGCACTACGCTACAAAGCAAAAAAACAGAGTGATTCAACATTTTATATAGCCTACCAATATCCTTAAAGTTCCCAACAAAATAAAGCTGGATAGTGTATGGTTCACTTCATATACTTCCTATATTATTTGTATAACTTTTTATTATAGATCCAAGTTTCGAACTCGTCACTACGACCGTTTTTTTATAAGTCTTGCTAATGTATCGATCGCGTTAACCATTCGGCCACACGACCGTACACTCCCTATATTTTTTTATCTATAGCGCTAAATATGTGTTTTACACAGGGGGTGCTGTTTCAACAACGAGCCAACCGGAGTGCCGTGGTGTTATCAAGGTAATACACTAAATAGGCTACATTTGACCGTATTTTAATTTGTTGTCATACTGGCCCTGCTTCGAAAACAAGCTCACTTTGACTTCTGTTTTGTGTGCTGTTAGGGTTATTATAACTGTCTGTCACATTGACGTATTGGAAAAAAAACATCCGGGGAAAAAAGCTCTCAATATTAAAATGTTTTTTTTACAGTTAACGATAAGTGTTATGTTTGAGACGTTTGGTGGATGTCTTTGTGGATGGAACGATGCAAAGGGTTTATTTACACGGGCAATTGTGACATTACCTCGCGTCTTCCATTGGGTTACTGAAGCTAGTACAGTGTTATGTTGAAACGTTATTTTCTGTTTTTGTTTAAATCATTAAATTGTGTTAAAACAAGTTCTCTACTTGCAATGCGTAATGGTAAAAACGTGTCGCCAATTGGTTTACATCCATTAACCTAGAGTTTGACGGTGCTTATCTAATCCACCGAACATTTACCTCAACTATACCGACGCCTTTCACCCACAGCTAAAGTAATCCGAAACTTCATGAGACCAACCCAGTTCCGACCGATTTTCCCTACCACCCCAACCCAACCACCCGTCATGCCAACAACCACCGCCGCTCCGAACACTACAACCACAGCAGCCCCCACCACAACAACAACAACCACGGCGGCGCCAACTACAAGACCAACCACCACCAGGGCGCCCAATACGCGCAGTAACCCGCATAAAATGAGCATCCTTGCCTTGGTCCAAATGATCAGAGACGGCGTCCCGCAAGATATTATCAACAACTTACTCGCCGACGGTAAAGTCATATAATATGGTCTAGTCACACAAACTAGGTTGTGATACATTTTAACATACGTTTTAGGTTATTAAATGTTTGTGATATCTTTTAATTCATTTATTATCGTTAACGAGAGTGATAAACGAGAATCGCTGCATAAACGGCATAACTGTAAAAAGGGTAGTGTGAGAATTATGGAACATTAAATGCACGTCGCCATTAAGCTGCTATTAGACACGTCATTTTGGTGGCGCGTGACAAATAAATGGGCGGCGTGGGTTATTCGAAGTAACTGCGAAATTGGTTCTCGATCTCTTTGTTTTCTCACATCTTCCCTAGATCTAACATTGTCAACCACAAGGTTAATTCGCACGACTTCGATTTCAAGCGAACTTTATCCTAAAATTATTGTAATTTTTTCAACCATTTCGCTGAAACAACTTTCACGGTATCCCTGATAAATGGCTGGCTAAATTGTGATAAATCCGGCAGAGATATTTACATCGTTAAGTCCTTCTAAGTTAAATGATAACAATGTAATAACAGCTAAGGGTCAGAGAGAGCGGACGTATCACATATCATTGGTGCTATAAATCGGATTACTCCGGATTTCTCTAATTTAATGTTTGCCAAGACTATAGACCCGCAAAATCCGTTCGCATTGTGGATATAGAAATACTAATGCATTCTATTTGAATAAGACATTGCGATTGTACTTCTAATTTTTAATAACTATGTCTAGTTTGGGACTGTTTCTTCTATACAGCGTTAGTTCGCTTGCTCACTTTGAGTCACATTTTTACGTTTTGACAAAAAAACACGCAGTAAATGATGAAAAGTAAAAACACACTTTTCAATTAACATATGTTTTGAACATTGTTGTATTTGGTGTAAATATAATATGTTACCAGTAGTCCGTATCATCATTTAAATATAATTCTTTGTAATAATGTTGTACTGCAACCCGTCTAGACACAGGGCCGCTTGTAATGACGTCTTGCGAGTTGCACGATAGTATATATTACTACGCCAGCTCTTTTGTGAACCCTTAGACTTTTTTGTACGTGACATAATTTGTTTTTAGTTTTTAAAGTCATATAAACAATTTTAAAGTCATTTGTAAAAAAAATTTCGCTAAAAATTACGCAGTAGTTACTCTTTGAAAATTCCGCAATATTTATTGTAGTAGAATATATCAATTCCATCAAATTACACACCGAAATTACACAGCTGTAATACTACTTCAACGGCCACCATTTTCTTTTAATCCAAATTACATTTTCGTGCCGAAATAATATTTCTAAAGTCATAAATTATCTTGCAGCTGTACCCAACGGCGAACTTATGTTTGCTTTAAGAGATGGACGACTGGATCGCAATGAATATCTCAGATTGATGAAGGGTAAGTAGCATGGATAGTGTTGTAGATAGGCAAACGTATTGCTAGTAATTAGGGCAAATCTTACAGCCCGTGTTACAGGCACTAAAATAAGAGAACAAATTCTCTTTAATGCAACTAGTGTAATTTTTATTTTTTCATTTTTATTTTTTATGTGGGTTTAGCGGCCACGTCTAATTATACCGAAACTTGATAATTGATTGGTGTTAAGAGGTGTTCTAACGACTGTCGTTTTGCCGTTTTTTCCCGTTTTCCAAATTTTTATCAAAGGTGCTGCATCATGTTTTCATCGTGGAAACAAAAAATTAAACAAACTAAACTAAACTCTACCTGTTTAATACATTTAAATGCAATCATGTGTTTAATTAAAATTGATTCTGCTCCTGTAATGTTTCTAACCCCAACCAATGCTATCTTTTCAGGACCTGGAATCAACTTTAACGCACTAGTGGCCTACCGTCTAACCGGTGGTAACGTCAATTCTATGATATACGAACGATTGGCGAGAACATACGGTATGAACGTTCAACGTTTATTATTCTACTTCTTTTAATAGCCACTTTACCGCCCCCCTTTAATGCAAAATATAGTCCGTATGCTAAAACACTATAAAAAGTACACTGTATAATTTAAAACAGCAGTACTTTTTTACCCAAAAAATTTAAACACTTATTTTGAGAAAAGCAATATGTTCATTTTGTATTGTCCTAAGTTTGTCCTAAGAATATTGTGCTTTAGGGATTACTCTTATGGTAATTGCGCAAAGAAATATGGTAATTGGCGCAACTACAATATATACATAATTAATGATTAAAATACCTTACGCCAAATCAGCTCGTGGTAAGAGTATACGGTAGTTAACGGTTGTTTATTGCGGCTGTACAACGTATCCCTGTTTCAGGTGTCGACTCTATGGCCGTTCAACTGATGATGTCAAACAGAAAAGACGCGGCGGCGCGACATCTAGCGGCAAGAATGACACGTGAGGATTCATTTTATAGGATAGGATACTTGAGTAATAGTTAACCCCAGGTTGTACGGTCGTGTGGCCGATCGGTTAACGCTACCGATTCATATACCGACTTACATAAAAAACGGCATTAGCAACGAACCCATTATGGGTTCGAAACTAAGCCCGTTAACAAAAAAATAAAAAAAATAAAACAACTTTTTAACTTCAGGGGTGGGAAAATGCAGGGCGTGCTATGAACCATATTTTGATAACGTTGTGTCGACAGTAAATGTACGCTGTTACAGTGTGTAAAATATGTTTAGAGGTTGATATGGATTCCGTTCAAGCACTGCACCACTGGATTTAAGTAATATCCTCTACGTACCTTTTCCACACAGTTTACTACTTATCGACTGATTTTGTTCCCAACAACATACTTCTGTCTGCGGACTGCCGTCGCTCTTATCATTTAACTAACCCACTGGGTATTTTAATTGAATATTTTTTGTTAATTTTTACTGGGTTATGTTTTGAACCAAATAATGGGCAAATCATTAAGGTCATTTTTTGTATGTAATTCCGTTTATGCATCGGTTATTTATTTTACCAGGCTAATGTTCGATCTCAAGATGGGCTCGTCACAGTCCGTTTTTTTTTATATATTATTCCTTATAGTAATTGGTGCCCAACCATTCGGATACAACATCATTTTTTAATATTTTCTTTAACTGACAAAGGTTCGAACGCGTAAGAGGCTCGTCACCAAATTCGCCTTTTACATAGAACGGGGCATATGTATCGGTTGATTTACCATTCGACCACACTAACGTTCTTTTTTTTTACCAAGCCAAGTTTCGAATCCATGTTGGGTTCGTTACTCGGACCGTTTTTAAATAGAAGTAGGTATATGTATTGGTAGCGTTATCCATTGGGCCACACGACACTATAAATAAAGGCAACGACATTCCTGTCTGACACCATCGACTGATCAGTAACAGTGTTAATTATTTCAGCCACCTCGAACGCGAATCCACTCAACAGTCTTATCCTTCGTGCCGTGACGTCAGGCCAAGGTTTAACTCGCACAAACGTCATGGACTACTACATCGATCAAACCTACCGAAGCCGTAAGAAAAAATAGTTCCTTATTTACGACCAAACGTCGGTATATCTCTCCTTATGGGGTGTTGTGAGGAATATATCATAATATTGTTATAGGTGTATGTGATAGTGAAAAGACAGTTTGACAATTGACACTCCCTCCATTGCTCGAAAATAAGCATTGTTCTCCGGCGAATTCTTTTCTAATCAGTAAGAATTTAAAGTCGTCAGATTACCATGTTTCAACGATTATCTTGTGTTAAATGACTGGTTATTCAAACTATTGTTCAGACATTTATACCTATTTAGCTCAATCCAGCCGACTGGGCTAAGGCTACCGTTCAGTGCGTTGCCAAAGGACACCGCTTAGAAGCCAGTAGTTGGTTTCGAGCCCTTAAACCTTTTTTGTGCGACGCTCAAACTGGTTTAACTGAACATTCGGACTTAATTGGGTAAAGTTTTCTTAGCAAATCTTCCGTTGAATTTTGCAGACTCCCGTTTGGCGAGGGAGGCGCAGAAGGCGATCGTAAGAGGCGACTTGAGGACCGCGGTCAGTTTCATGTTACTCGATGCAAACCGTGGAAGACGAAGTAAGTATAACACAACCGGAGTATGAGCCACATTTTCGCCAAACTTCTAATATAATATCAGAACGACTATATTCCGAGTTTTCCCGGTTAGTCTGGTGGTTTAGTGACGCCTTTCTGAAAAGTATCTCTAGCTAGGCGGTTGTGTCCTTGGGCAAGTCACTTATCGGACATTGCCTGAAAGCAGCGGATTAACGGGTTCTACCAATTAAAGAAATGTGTGAATCATACACAACACACTGTTCTGCTCCCCCCGAACCCTCATCCCCCCAAAAAAATTATACTATTCCTAACGCAGCTTGACGACTAAAATCTACTATGTGATTTTTAACTTACTTTGTCATTAGTTTTCGTTTCGAAATAAAAACATTAAAAAACTAAAAACAAAAAAAAAATCCCATTTAAAATCTCAGAAATTTTCTTATAAAACAAAAAAATCATTAAAATACGTATCAAATATTGTCGAATTTTTTTCCAGCATTCAACGAGTCGTACGAACGGAACGAGGCGCTTTTCGCCTTCATGGTCGACAACCAGAAATCTCACCCAGGAAGAATCAATCCTGGTATCATTATGTCTCTCGCGCAGGATCAGAAGATAAACGCTCTTCCCGACAAGGACTTCATGGAGCTCTTCGGAGTTTCGGCCTTCGGTTCGTATTTTGAGCGAATTCATGTTGTTAGCGTATGTAGGATCATCTGCTATTGGCGTATCTTGTACGGATAGGTTATTTAAGATGGCAAAGAAGAACGCGTTAGAAACGTACTTGAAATTGCCTTAAGCCGTTATCGAGTTGTTTTTTTCCAAAACATTAAGAGTCACTTTTAATTTTGTTTACGTTATTATTCCACTGTGTTTAAACAATACCAAACATCGGCTGCCCCCCCCCCCAAAAAAAAAATCAAATTTTATTCTTAAAGATTATTTAAACCGTGTTCTGTGTCAGGTTAGGCCTACATAGATATAGAGATATAAACTTGTTGTAAATTCGTATTTTAACGACAGCCATAATTGTGGCGAACAGTCCTGGAAGTTTATTAAAAGTAGGGAAGTAGGAAACTTAAAAGTAGGAAAGTAGCCTAGGAAACTGCACACTAAATTAAAAATAAGGGTTATTGATGTGGCTGGGGTTAGTAATGAGGTTGAGGTTAGTGTTCGGGACAGGTTAAAAATTAGTTGCCCTACTTCCAGTGTGTAGATTTACCTTTCCCCCTCAATACCTTTAGTGAAACGTTGGTTATTGCAGATTACGTGTGCGCCGCCCATCAGCCCTCTCTCCGTCTTCCGTGCTCTAAACTGCGAGGGAATACTTACCATTCTTCCCTTGACTGCATCAACGCTGGATGTTGCTTAGCGCAAGCATCGTTCCCAGATGAACGGCCCATCTGCTACGATAACCTGCTAGGAGGCGTCGGTAAGTAGGACGGGACAGAATACATGTGGTAACCCAGCAGATTAATGGGTTCTACTAAATTAAAGGAACGTGTCTATCATATACAACGCATTGCAATAGCTCTGGTAACCTGACGGTGGGCGCCAGGTGATCTGACGATTGCCCGTGTGTTAACCCCTTGGTTTTCCCATTCACAGTGATAAACATGAAGATCCTATCCTATCCTATCCTATCGTTATATTCTTAAAACAGAAGAACGTTGGGTCACACGGGCATTCGTCAGATTACTTAGTACCCACCAAAAGGAGTTATTGTGGTGTGTTGTATATGATTGTGAAGTTCTCCCCGTTTTATGGGTACCTAATAATTCTTTCGCTCCATGTGATGTATATGATTGTAAAGTTCTGTTTGTTTTATTAGTACCCATTAAAACTACTCCATACGACGACCGCAAAGGGCCTTGCGCAAGGTCACAACGGCCAACTAATTACCCTTTTAACACTACAAATGTCACGTTGAGAATAGGGACCTCTTTTACCGCACAAGAAAAATATTAGAGTCATATAGAAAAGAAATGCTTTACTATACTTTGACCTTTTTGTTGTTATTTAACTGTTTTTAGTGTAAAAAACAACGTACAAAATTGCATTTCGTTTCAATGTGGAAAGCTATAACCTTTTGGTATTACAAGTAACATACAGAGTTTACATGAAACAAAAACGAACAATTTTCGAAGTTCGAAACGCTTCAATATGAAAAGTTAACTCTTTTGATTTAGTCTTGTTAATTATTCTCACAGGTGTTGGGTTGGTAAAGCACATTTGGGACGAGGATTTCATCATCAGAACCGTGTTCAACAACCAACTACCAACCTTAGAGAGCTTCTACCCCGATGGGATCCCTTGTAAGTAATACTTATGTCGGCTATTACAACACGATTTATCATGTTATTACCGAAGACTAGGCATACGTGGAACACCTACACAGGATAATCGAAACGGCTGAATTAGCCATTACTGGGCTAATCCTGCACAATTTATTTGGCCAATGTTATTAGACCGAAGATTAAACCAATGTAGGCTATAAGGTCAAATCTTATACAGGTTTTTGGTTAACAGATATAAAAATCTCGATAGAATTAATCCAAAAAGAAGGTAGAACTCAGAAGTTATTGGGTGAATAGGACATTGGCTTAGCAAGTAATATGTTAAAGCAGTCTATCGCACATACCAGAACGGGCAATGGATACTTGTAGTGCCATTGTTAAAGCGTTATGAGGTGGTGTGTTCAGATCCCAGTGGTGGCGTTTTTTTTTTTATCTTGGTAGCCCATAGGATGGGAAAGGATAGGATATTCGTGTTTATCCCCGTGAATGGGAAAACCAAGGGAGTTACCATACGGGCAATCGTCAAATCACCTCGCGGCCACCGTCGGGTTACCGGAGCTATTACAATGTGTTGTGTATGATAGACACGTTTCCTTAATTTGGTAGAACCCATTAATCCGCTGGGTTCAGGCAATGTACGTAAAGTGACTTGCCCAAGGACACAACCGTCTAGCTTGCGACCAGTTTCGCACCTGCAACCTTTCGATTGAAAGGCGACGCACTTAAACACTAATATTCTAATAAACCATCAGGGATTCCAAGCCGAGATGTTCCAGCTAGTCTTTCCAACGCCGGTGCTCTTGACCCGAATCAACCAAACTGGTTTGGATCTTTAAATGTCAACGGTGTTATGCTGCACCCCAGGCCTACTGGACTGGTATGTTACAAATACAACGCTTTTGGTCGCTTATTATTAACTTTTCTATTGGTAGTTTTTCATCAAAATAGAACGGCAAAGATATTTTAAGTAAAGGTTCGGATATCATGTTTTATAAAGATAAATTGCAAGGTGCATGCACCAGCACACGCGCAATCGTCAGATTAACCCGCGCTCACCGTAGCATTTATAATGCCTTGGAAGTGGAAACGCTCCTTTAATTTTAATACGTTAGTAAAAGTGTGTTAAGGCAAAATTCGCTAAGTTCACTACCAACGCACAGTACCAACTCTTGATCGGTTAGTTTCGATGGTGAAACCCTTTGGCTGCTTCCTTACCGCCGACGGTCTTAGAGATCGAGCTATCCCAACCGGATTTATGAATGTTTAGGTTCTGTGGAGCAAGCTAATAGGCCAATTTGTTAGTGTTTACTCGGTTTATTCCTATATTTTAACCTTTACTGGAAGCTTCTTTTGTTATTTTTTCAGCATATTACGGTATTTTTCAGCCTATCGGACCGAACAAATTCCGTCCCAACTTCGTATGGACGCCCCATGGACCCACGCCCTTCCCAACCCTAATGCCTCAAGACGGTTCCCGTGAGTGATTTTAAAATTTAGCTTGTATAGTCAGACCTAAAAAAAGTGCAGTATGTTTTTATTACGTGGTTTCCTTCCAAATATAACACTACTTTATTTATCAACTATATCTGTATGGTGGTTTTACTTAAAGCTGTATGTGAGTCAGGTGCGATATAAGTCTTATCTGATTTGACTACTGGAAGAAATCTTTGTTTATTTGGAGAAATGTTTGTTTATTTGGACCGTACGCACCCTTTTGGGGCTTAGTTAGACCAGATTAAAATCTCCAGCATATTTACGTGTAGACGGGGCTAGTAACCATAAAAAGCTTATTGTTAAATTGTTCTGTATTCCCAGGTGTTGTGCCGGCGGTTACAAGCTCCCCTGGTGTTGTGGGCGGTCCCTATGTCCCTCCTGCAGGATCATCACCGAGTAAGTTGATGTTTTAAGATCGAAAACGAAAATTAAGGAGTTTTAATATCGCCGTAAATATTGCATGTTTTGGTAACTGCAATATACATTTTACTGCTTCAGTTCATCCCTTTGTTTCACTGGTTTCCGCCGATGTCCACTAAGTGAGCTTTTTAATGGTAAAATTGATTAACCACCCCTAACAACCTTATTTAGCTCTTTAAAATAAACGTTAAGAATAACTGCCGAATATAAATACGCACAATAGCTCGGAAAAATTGACTGGAAAACTAGACGATGAACGCCCGTTCTACCACAATATGCTTAAGCATAACAAACGTATCCGACCCTTCAAATAACGAAGAACTCTTCCACAGTTGTCATGGGTCTCAATCTAAACAACATGGCGTCCTGCCGCGGCGTGCAGAGGAATGATAGGTATGAATGCATGCCAAACTTGCAGTCCATGGTGCCCGGTGGAGAGGCGGCTTGCGGTCGACTGGATTGCTGCTTTGACCCAGTCTGGAACGATATGAGCGTCCCTGCCTGCTTCAGGAAAGCTAACTACGGTAAGTATACATTGAACGAGGTTCGCACTATATTTGCTATATAGTTTCTAACAGTGAAATATTGTGTTACAGTGCTATATTGCAGCACTTAGTGTTGTTATTTTCTATCTACATAACATATCGCATATTAAATGAATCAAGTTAAGCGTTTAAGGGCGACACAAGTGTTTTTAAAAAGACCCCTTATTTTTAAGAGAAGTTAAAGTGTTAAACGTGTCAGTTGAGCGTAAACTTTTTCATAAAAAGTTTTAATTCCACAGGCCAATGTCACTCAGTTGCACCTGCAGATCGACAGGACTGCGGGGAAGCCGGTAAGATATGACAATTGTTTGGTGATTTGACGCTTATGCATTGTCTGGTAAGGGGAATGGCTTTGGCCTGTCATTCGAGGTGGTGGATCGGAACCAATCGATTGTATCGCTGGGCAATGCAGTTAGCGGAGTTTTCTTAAATCCTGTGGTCAACTAAATTGAACTTAAACCGAAACCCTGTATACAGCGTTTAGCTCTAGTAGCCCTGCTGCGAGCAATCAACTTACAATATTTTAAGTTGTTTAACCCACGAGAATATATACTTGAGCCAAAAGCTGTGGGAATTACGTCCAAGCAAAACGTTTTTGCAATCACGGTGTTGGCTCTTGCAATCAAGTTATTTATCAACTCGTAGTTATGGTGTTCCAATCCCCGAACAGCAACTTAAACCCTTTATTTCAACGTGACATCCCACCTTCCAGGTATAAGTCAGGAGGAATGTATCTCCAATCCCCGATGCTGCTACGACAGCACTATCAATCCGGCTCGATACAGATCGCCCGTGCCATGGTGTTATTACAAACTACGTGAGTATTACGACCTTTTCTCAGAAAATTTGTTGCAAAATGTTAGTTTTTTATAATTCACATTTTTTTTACGGTAAAAATAGGCAGCAAGTAATTTATTAAGCAGGAATACCCCAATGTTATCTTGTAATCTTAAACGGAATTGCCGTTTTTTTAATCCATTAAGCAAACCATTTATCATTAATGTATTTATGAGACAAAGTAAAGGTAGTTTAAATTTCCTGCTCAATATAATAAAACATTTTCTCCTTTTTACAGCGCATTTTGGTAGTGACACTCAAAACGTTCAGATCGTAACATTACTATCCCATTCTCTTTGCAGAATCTTTCGTAACGGAGGAAGAAAGATGCTCAAGGGTTGCACACGCCAACAGAATCGGGTGCTTCCCCGTAAATTCAATGAACGGACGTACGTTTTAAGATTTTCTCTTTTTTAAACTTTTTTTTTCTGTTTGGAACAACCGTAAGGACTTGCAGTCACGAACAGCAAATGGTGCCTAACTCAAATTAGATACACCTGGATTCAGTGCAAAGCCCGTAAACTTTTATATAACGGTTTCTACTTAAATATTGGTCTTAATTACCAGCCCATCATGGGTTCGAAACTTATCCGGTTTGGTAAACTTTCGTTCCCATTGTGCATCAAACTATAGGTCGCCTGTAATTTCCTTCAATGAATCCATTTTCTTGCAGTGGACATTAACGACGTTGTGACGAGACAGACGTGCGAATCTGGTTCAGGATGTTGCTACGAGCAGGTGACGCTGAGCTTCCTCGAGCGAGGGTTGGGAGTCCGGAAGCCCCCCACCTGCTACAAGAAAATGAGTAAGTCGTGGTGCTTGTGGCACCAGCAACTAGTGCCTACCTAAAGGCTATAATTAGATATGGGCCTAAAAATACAGATATTTTGATGTTACTGTTGAATTAAAGAAAATTACATTTGCAAGACAACACTTAATGTTCTTGACATTGCGCGGACCCTAAGTCTGGATATTGGATCCTGTGCTCTATTTGCCTAACGGGTAAACCTAGTACAAATGACATTTTTGCCAATATTCCAATATTTTCGGTTATTATGTTCGGCCATTCATTATTTTGGTAATTGTGGATGGGAAAGAATTAGGTTCATCACCAGCCATGGAAGACAGGTGGTGGTATTTTTTAGTAAATATAAGTTGATTGCAAACTATCCTGTTTTTTGACCATTTCAATGAGCTATCAATACCGTGCTGTTTACTGAACTGCTTAGATATAAGCGAACATGGTAAGAAAGATAACTTGCTTTTATCCCTCAAGATGGAAAAGAGTTGGGAAAGTATAACACCAGCATTCATCAGATTAACCATGGTTGCCGAAGCTATCATATAGTGCTAATTGCGAAGGATTTATAGCTGCAATGTTTGTTCAGCCCATAAATTCACTGGGGGGGTCAGGCTTCCGGCTAAGACTGGCTTCGATCTTGCTAAATTATAGCTGATAGCCCGACTCGTTACCAATGAGCGTCCTTTAAGTGGCTGTATGAACAGCAGTTAGCGCGAACGCATAAAGTCGAACCCGTATCCACCATGTTGTTAGGATCCTTATACAGAGTTTAACTTGGTCAATTGCAGGCGTGGTGATTGCCCCGACACAAGCAGCACCGACCACAACCGCAGCACCCGCCGCACGTAAGTTAACTTTTTATTTATTTTGTTGGGCCAAGGTTCGAACTCATAATGGTCTGTTCCCTTTATAAGACCGTTTTTGTACTGAATTGATATATGCGTTGGTTGTGTTAACCTTTCTGCCACACACGACCGTACACTTTAGTGTACTTTTCAGCACCTTTCTCTACCAACTAGAATACAGCGCAGAAAAAAAAGAGCTGATTACAACACGATTTAGGGGCAGGTGATGTTGCCGAACGGTTAAAGCGACCGACACACATACCAACTTATATACAAAAAACGGTCTTAGCAAATAATTTTTTATGGCATCGTAACTAAGCCCCACAAATCTTGTTTGTAAGTAGTTTTTAAATATCCCCTTGATTTACCACTTTTAGAAACCACCTCGCTTGCTGCTTCCCATCTTATTCATACCCTTAATTTTTTTCATTTTTTTCTCTTTTTTTACCGAGCCAAGTTTCGAACCCATGATGGGCTCGTCTCCAGGACCGTTTTTTGTTTAAGAGTCGGTATATGCATTGGTCGCGGTAACCACTCGGTCACACGACCGTATATCCATACGCCTCTTAATACCTGCACCTTTTTTCAGCGGCCCCTGTATGCAAGGACCGAGACACCCTTGCACCGACCTCCAGAGAGGACTGTGGCCAATTCGACTACCACGAGTGCGTCCTTGTGAAAGGATGCTGCTATATGCCGGAGATCCTGATTCCAGGCGCTCCATGGTGTTTTAAAAAAAGTGAGTAAGAACTAGAATCTGGGCAATTAACTGCGCTAAAGATGTTCAAATAGGGAAATTTGATATCTGTGTTTGTAACCAGGGGTGGAAAACGCAGGGTTGTAATACTGACGATTACCCTGTTTTATAACAGTCAGGTTTCTATTGCAGTGTATTATACATGTTGGACGTTTCTAGTTTGCTTTCAATCCATTAATTTACTTAGCTCTGTTATCGTCTGGCAAACCCAATTTATTAGGGCAGTAATATTATAAGCTGTGCCGGAATTTAATAATGGCCGGCGATTTCCGTAACTTCTGAATTGATTAAAATCTAACCTCATGTTTTATTTTTCAGCGTAACTTCTTCGGCTGAACTTATCCTTACATCTGCCAAATAGTTACTTCATTGGTTCATTATTATACAGCATATACTTTCAACTTGTACCTTCATTAATCGTGCGTGCATCTAACTCGGCAGTATTACCTACTGCGTTTTAACCTAATTAATCTCGTTGTTTTTTTCATTTGTTCCTTGTTATTTATTCTCTCCTTTTTTCCTGTTTTAAATTTCGGACGTAAACTACTCCTCCCCGTGTCGCTTCGGCGCCTGAAATGGCGACTACGACCTAAAGCTAATGGGATCTAACATCTTAAATGACATGCCCGTCATGTTAAAATCTCACTCGCGTTGTGAATCTATATGTATAGTCGAAAATAAACTAATAGACGAAAGCGCAAAGTCGTGTGGTTTTTAATTCTGGACTAGTTCCAACCCTTTAAGACAATTTAGGATTTAATACAATTAATTTTATCATAGCAGTCCGCTTTGTGTGACGGTTCTGGCACGGTGGACATACTACAAAGTTTCTAGGATCGAACCAAGCCCTTAAAACTGATATTTTTATCTCAATCGTATAGGGCCGGGTTCCTCTATCTAAAGGTTGTGGTATCGAAATCAACCGCAAAGATATTTGATTAATTGATCAACACACTTACACGTCCCGTAAACCTAGTGAATTTACAAAAATAGTGATAGGGATGTTTACCGGTTATACAAAAAATGTCGCCATCATGTTTAACACAAAGCAATAGCTCCGGTAACTCGATTCGTCTCAGCGAATGGTGTTATGCCCATTCATTTTTACTCAACAAAACACTCGTTTAAAAAAATTAGGGTACACCTCATCACATCATGCCGCGCATAAAGATCGTAATTGTTGATACGCCATCTATATTAGCTTCGTCAACTGCAGCCGGGTGCAAATATTTGATGCTGCATGCTTTGACACACCAATTTCTAGCGCTGTTTTTCCAAAGATGATAACTGTGAACATGTCACATCGTTCGATTTTTTCTTCGGTGATGACGTCACCGGCGTATCCCTACATCTGATATATAGTGTCGAGGAATGTATGGTAAAGATCTTACGTCGTGTTACGTCACCCATAATCAAAATATAGAGAAATTTGACCAAAAAAACTACCCATCAATATGCGAACCATTGAAAGCACGGATAAAAACAGGTTAACAGATTCCAGAGTCACTGCTGATTTGTGTAGATGGTCTTGATACAGAGAGAATACAGTATATTAGACCGTGTTTATTGTTTTGGAAATCTAGATTATCTAAACTTTAAATTCTAGAGAAATTAAAATTTAAATTTAATGGAATTGAATACAATATTTGCTTGATGGAGCTTTATTGAAAATAGACTGCTATTGGCTTTCCATCGTCCCTAACTAATTAGGCGTGCTGTTCCTTGCAGAGTTTGAGGACCGGTTAATTGCAGCGCCTTCCATTCGCTCCAGTGAGCGAAATAAAATAGCTGAATTCTGCTAGGCTGGTTGCTGGTGATGAAATTAGGCGGAGAACGTAGTTTCTGGCGTGACGAGGGCATTAAATATTAATAGGACGTTAGATAATTGATTAGCAGTGAAGTGGTTGAATGGACATATTCTACGGGTAGTACGGGCTGGTACAACTTCAATGTTAGCTGGATAGATAGCCAAAAGGTCGGAAAGAGAACTGCGCGCTGAAAGGAGGGTTAAAATGCTGGGTTTACTTGAGCTTGAAGATGGTTATGTGGGTGTGATGTTGGTTACGTGGGTGTAATGACGCTTTGTATCACTTTAGTTTGTTTGATTTGTACTTACAGTAAGCTGATTGATAGAGTTACATGAAGAAGTATAGGAAACGTAGAGCTACTCAACTAGCCGATTGTATCACATGTAAAAATCTACCTTGGGTTTGCATGAGACGTTAGTATAAACTGAGACAATTAATATAAGCTGCCGTTACATATAGAATACAGACATGAAACATTTAACTTATTCCATGATCAGATCACTGTATATTTGTTCCTTTGCGAAGTATAAAGAATAAGCATATATGCTTAGACAAAACTGCAAAACACCTTTCGCTGAGACGCACCACGAAAAAATGTGTAAAACGATTTCAGTCAACCTTTTAAAGGCGAAGGTTTATTTATTGTATCACCGTGTGGCTGCGGTCTTGTTCGTTTATTGTTGTGGAGGTTGATAAAGTCTTGTAAAACACGTAGTTTGCTTGCGACGTTCTTGTGCTGCATTAGGTAATTGGTTGTGATCTTATTTAACAGCAATTTTACATTGAATGTGAATTTTGCCTGTGTAGGCTGTATTAACGTAACCTTGTCGCTATTCAGTTTAGATGTACCAATTCATGCCAAGTTCAAAGTTTAGATATTTGTGATATTTCTGCCAACGGTTTGACAAACGTTAATCCAAACGAAACATATCTATACTCGCTGCCATTGTTTAAAATTTTATTTTCAAAAGTAAGACAAGAAATAATTTCCCTGCCTTTAACCAGGAACACTCATCAAATATAGATGATAAAACGAATTGCCAACCATGCACTATTCATAAGCCATGAAATGGTCGTAGATAACCAGTAGTTAAATTATTTCGCTTGCCAAATGATTTGAATTTCTAATTTGCACGATGAAACATAGTTTAGGTTATTCCCAAATAAACTAATCACAGCACAGGAACAGAAAACGATGACAATCAGAACGGTCTTTAAAGAACAAAAATCTCATTGAAAACCTCAAAAGGACATAAATGTTAAATATAGCGGACGCTGCCACCAAACCTAGGCAAGAATACAAAAATTTGGAAAAAAAGAGTGGTAATCAGATCAAGGGGGAGTGCGCTTTATATGTGCCCATGTTGTATATCAATAATATTAGTAAAATTGTTGCTAAAAACTTATCAAACAAGCTGTCACAGTTTACACGGATTCCCTTAATCGTGGGACGTATAGCAGGTATCACTAAAAGCAGGAAATGAGTATAGGACGCCGTTTACTTGGATAAGAAAGCGAAATGATTTTAACCATCACCCCAACGCTAATTTTAACCAATGTCTAACTCTAAGCCCAGCCATGCCGCTCTTTTTAAGTTTTGTGGTAATACAACTGTTAATGTTAAATCATAGTGTTTTTGTCCTTTGCGCTGGTTTTGGTTAAATTGTTTACATTGGTTGTCGCCACCAGTTTGGGTGGTTTGTCCTGATCTTAAAAACCGCTCCGTGCCTCTGGCACTGCTTGATTGTTTGAATATGCGTTTTAAAAATAGTTCAACTCGAAGAACTTAGAGAGAAATTTTGTAATTAAATATGTAATTCAGGTCGCGAGTTTTTTAATGGTCGTTGTTAGGCTTAGTTTCACCGAATTGTCCCATTTAATATTTTACGCTTATTTGTATTTGGTTAGCAGTTAGATTTAATTAAATTGACACAAGCGTAGGCGGAACTACGCTCAGTGAATCGTGCACAAAACAATCGATTTCGAGTCGCTGATTCAGGCTGTACCTTACATACCAGTAAATTGTACGTACTTTTATCTGCTTTTAGTGTTTACGTACATGGTTAAACAACGCCTCTTTTTGGAACAGACATAACTGGTTTTATATTTTTCAGTCAGAAGCACCGACGAATATACGAACTAAAGCTTAGTTTATAACCACAAACCGCAATGTTTTCTGGTGGCCTGTTATCTCGCAACATTGCTGGCAAATTCCGCAGCCCTGCGCCGGATGCTAGTCAAACCAAATCAATCCAAGAAAAAAATAAGAATAAGCCCACCGGGAGCAATCTATTCCCGAAGCGCGCTGGGGACAGTAAGCTAATTAACTGGTGCGAGAGCGATGGCAGGTACAGGCGAAAGGTCAGCGAGACTTCATTATTTATTCCTTGTAGAAATCACTGGTGAAAGTAGAATGGTTTTCTTAACGGCACTTTCCTGCCCGTCGTAGAAACAAATTCTATCAATCGTAAAGGCGTGGTAAGACTCTTTATCCATTTATTTACCAGAAGTGCGTTTAGATCCGTTAACGCGTACTTTCACCAGTGGTAATGACTAATTATAGTTTTTTTGGGGCGACATAGTTTTGTGGAAGAGATTTTATCACCAAGCCAAGCTTTAAGGCCATATGATGAGGCTTTTCATCAAGATCGTTTGTATATATACGTATATATATATATTGAGCGGCATATATGAATCGGTCGCGTTAATCATTCGACCACACGAAATTAAGTTCGGCGACGTACCATGTGGAGGTTTAAGTACGCTTAAACTAGACAGATTCATCACTGGTGACCACTTTCGCAAAATATTTTGTATCCGAAAAAAATACTCACGGGTTTTTTCACTCTTTATACAAGTTGGTGTTGTTAAACGACTGAGTTTATCGAGCCTTTTATTGCTCAGTTATTTGTGCTGTGCTAAGTTTCGAACCCTTGATGGTTTCGTTAGTAGGTCCGATTTTACATGACACGCTGGAAATATAAATCGGTCGCGCTAACCACCCGGCCTCATAACCACTGTTTCCTTTCATTTTTTTACGGTGCCAAGGTTCGAACCCATGATGGGCTGGTCACCAGGACCGTTTTTTTGTATAGGAGTCGGTAAATGTATCGGTCGCGCTAACCATTCGGCAACATGATCGTTTTTTTAGTTTTTTTTAACCGAGCTAAGTTTCGAACCCACGATGGGCTCGTCACTTGGATCGTTTTTGTATAGTAGTTGGTGTATGTATCGGTCGCGTTAACCATTCGGCCTCAAAATCGCTCTTTTCCTTTTAGTTTATCCGGGAAGTCAATTCAAGACCGACGTACACCATCCAGGTGCCTGGAAACATTAAACTCCTGTCGCCAGGTGGCGGTATTGCGATCCTGGGAGCACTGTTTCTGATCGCCGGTAATCACTCGACTGACTAGTGAACACGGCCGAATTTTACGAAAACTTGAATTAAAACATTCCAGTTACTTGTCTTGAGTTAAATTGTTAACGACTACAATCGAGTATTGATTTACAACTATTTATTGTCACATCCAATGTTAATTCATATCCAATTTTTGTGTTTTAAGGGATTGAAAAACTACAAAAAGGACCAAAGTAACCAAAAATACGTCCAAATATTTTGATCTAAAGAACTTGCTTGTAATGTGTATGGGCAATAATAAGTTCAACTCTGACCGTAAATATTTTGTTCCTAATTTTAGGCTCCGTCTTGACGTGGTTGCTACGTGTGTCATTGTGCGGACCTGTCGGAGTGGGAATCGGACTCTTTATTATCCTGGTGGCGACCACTCTAATCCTTGAAAATCGTAACTCGTCCAACAAACTGGTCCACGTAAAGGATTTATACATCGAATTCGCCGTATCGGCAAGCTACGGTAACTAAGACTTTTTTATTTAAAAAATGTAATTTTCTGTTTTTTCCCCTTGTTGACAAGCATCATTTTTACGTTATTTACAATTTCAAGCAGCACTAGTCTAGTGCCTTGCAAAACTTTATTAATCGGTGTAGTTTGGCTCGCCTGATCCCAGACAGAAGACTTTTAGTGGTTAGTTAATGTCATCTTTCAGCCTAATGGCTGCAGGTTCAAGACTGGTCGATAGCAGTCCGTTTTATAATTGCTGGACAAGCACTTCAATCGATATTACCCGACTCTTGTGGTTTAATGAGCTCTACTAAAACTAGAAACGTCTTAATTATACAGAACACTAAAACTAGGAACGTCTTAATCATACAGAACACACTGCAATAGTTTCCGTAACTCACGCTGGCCGGGATATGATCTGACGATTGCCGGTTTGATAACCACTTGCGTTTTCCCGTTCAGGGTGTTAAACATTACCCTATCCTATCCTCACACTTATGTTTTACACATACCAGCAGTGGTTAACCCAAACAAGATTTATTTTTTAACCCAAAACTAACGTAGCCGATGAGAGGAACTTTAAAAAAATCCAACGCTGGTTACCCGAATATACACCGTGGAATATTGTCAGCCGCCTGTTGGATATCTCCATTAGAATTTTACCACAGATGTCCGTCAACATCGTTACCCCATTCACTCTCCATACATTGTCACCACATCGCTGAAACAATGTTTCGTTTTACATTTGTTTATTTTTAATTTGTGCTGGCAAATTTTGGTGCTTGATTTCCGCAACAACGAAAAAAATGCCAAAAACAAAAACACCAGTAGCTTAATACATCTGCTTAAAACGACCACTTTTTTACAGGAAATATCAATACACAAAGGTGCAGTTTTACAAAGAATATGCAAGAAAATGATAGCACCAGAACCCATCCTTTTTGCTACAAATCCAGTTTAAACCAGCCAAAACTGGAATCTTCGCCGGTGTTTTGCTCAAATTTGATAGACACAGGTCGATAGTTTTGTTTTTATTCTAAATCTTCCAATATCGTATTTGTGACAAATCGTTTAAAGAATCCAAAAGTATATGCACGCCTCTTCAGGCGTATAGTTGATATATGAAATAGCTCTGTAAATTGAAATTATTTTACACTACGACACAGTCATTACCCAAAATGCATTTTAACGCGGCTTCTTAAAGTGTATTCTTTAGTATGCCCTCCCCCAAAAAATCTTTTTTAACATCACCGCTTGTAACTAACAAATCCAGGAGGCATCTTCATTTTCAATCATCAAAACACACATTTTGCAGTACTGGAGTCTGGTAATTGTTAACTCTGTAAACGAGATAGTTTGAATGTACAGTAAATGTTATATATATCTATATTGCCTCCCTAGAGCACGCATGTAACTTGAATGACTAATCAAAGCTTAATTAATCTCAGGCGAAGCCATTACTGCAAGACCAACGACCTTATTCCCCGAAGATTCGAGTATATTCCTGGGCGCGTCATCACGCTCATTACACTTTCAAAAATCGCCAGTGTAGAGAGGAAATATCCAACATTACCGGGACTTTGAACTAAAATTGTCAAGGATCAGTTTACTGTTTCATCTTTATTTCGTACAGCACTAGTTCCAGCGCTAGAAATTTACTTGTTTTCTGCTTAACATTGAGAAGAAAATACCTAACTATGTGTCGTTGGGATTTGTTAGTAATTAAGAAAAAAATCCCATTCCTTTAATTTTTTAACTCAGCGGCGTAACTGTGGGTTAGGAATTGGTATAAAAATTACTGGGACTTTGAACTAAAATTGTCAAGGACCAGTTTACTGTGTTTGTCTTTATTTCGTACAGCACTAGTTCCAGCGCTAAATTTCTTGTTTTGTGCTTAATATTGAGAAGAAAATAATTATTACGGACCAATGCCTATTTACGGACAAATGGCAAACAAATATGTGTTTAGATAAAACTACTGCGTAAATTCAGTCTCGTTAGGATCTGTTAGTAATTACTAAAAAATCCCATTCCTTTAATAACTGTGGGATAGGAATTGGTATAAAATTCCTTATTTTCGTACTTTTGTATACTCCCCATTTAGTTTGTAGATACCATACAATCTCGCGTCTATTTATAGTCACAAATTCAGTTGGCACCTAATCAAAACACGAAGATATTAAAACGCATTAAAATAAGTTTAGTCTCATTCGTCGATGCAATATATGCAAGCACGATAACGAAGACCAATATGATTGAAGGGTGCGTGCTAAAAATCGTTTTTTCAATTGCATCGGTTTCGCAAAATACACACGAAGGTTTTTTTGAAAAAAACGATTCAAAACGAATTTTAGCACGCATATTTAGCACATTTTTAAATCGTTTTGAATAAGAGTTGTTTATTTTTTTGCTAAAATACAAATTAAACTTCAGATTATTGTGCTGCTTATAGTACTCTCAGTGTTGCTGTAACGGTCGATATGCTAACCCGCACAATGCAAATACGATTGCCGCAAAATTGCTGCCTTAATAAGGTCAAAATTCAATAATTTGAAAACGCCATCGAATTTTAGACCGTTGTCTGGCTGTGCATGTGCGCATCTAGTCGCATTGGATAAATACGTAAACAAACAATGTCGTTTAATCTTTGAAGTATCTCGCCTTATCATGTCTGCCACTGTACGAATTTAAATCGCCCATTCTACCAAGTGATGTCAACTGCGTGGTAAATGAAATGTACAGATGTTTACTATGAAAAATTGTGATTAATTGATGTCTGCATATTGGTATAATCTTAAATACCATCGCACTTTCATAACCAAAGCTTTCATGGGGTACCTTTGGCGTTTGACGTAATAAAACTGACGTTATCAATCTTGTAAATACACCGGTATGACGTAAGCGAATACCTGCGGTTTAACGGTGGTCTTATACCGGGGAATAAGATATTAGAGCTAGTTAGCCCACAGGAAATTATCGAGTGAAAACGTGCATTGTGTGTTGCCCGTTTGACTGGACTGCTGGTACCCGCCAGTAAATACGTCATGATGTGATTTGCGTTTAATGAGTGCTAGCGTTGTGTGCTTGGACTCGAACGTTTCGTACAAGGAGTAAATTATTTTCGGCGTTTAGGTATCCCAAAGATAAGAACAAAGAGATATCGAAGGTTCCAGGAAATTCATTTTAGTGTATATTACGTTTCTTTCTAATGGTTGATATACAAAACACTTAGTCAGAAATGGTTTTGTGTCTATTGTAAGTTTGTGTACGATTTTTGCATTTGTTTATGGCTGTACAAGACCATCTTACCATACTTTAAATGAGAAACGCGATTATTGACGACCTATTGGCTGCAAGGGCCTACCAGTCGTTATATTGACCGTGAAAAGGCAGATTGAATAAATCCAATCGTTAGTACACAGCTCATTACTTCCTCGTTTTTTAGCGTACACAGTCGTAGAGTATATTCAAGCGTTAGTGTTATTGCGTTTTGTATTTACATTAGAATAGACAGTTTGCCCAAGTATTTATACAGTAATCAACTTGACAAGCATTTTCTGCTACGCGCAACACTAACCTACCGTAAAACCATGTTCCGAATCTTTAGTGTACTTGTGGTGCTGTGCAAATACTCAATTCAAGGTAAGTCATGTAATAACGTCTTGGTTACGGTTAAACGAGAATTCCACAGGTATCCCAGACGGATTACCTCGATTTCAAGTGTCAGAAGGAGAATTTACTTACCCCAAACTAATTACAACGGTAGGCGTTTTTAGGTTGTGTTTTGAAGTCTATAAGCCTCGGAACTCTGTTGTGACGTCACTACCGGTTTACTAGCGTCATACGTAAAACAATACTCCATACAAAATACGCTTCGTTATAAGATGCTTTTAAGTTGTTATAAAAAATGCCCGGCACTACTAAGCAGTATATAAGAGTTTAAATGAACAATACTCTATCTGCATGCATAGCCCTATTAGGTCAAGTTGTTTTACACAACGGATTCTGCAAAAATACCTGCTTTTATAAACCATCTTATTTAATTTTAGATCGCTATAGAAATCAAGATATGCAACTCTATAATATAATCCCGAAAATACAAATATAATAAGATATATGTCCATATATTTACACACTGAAACTCTTCAGCTGAAAGGCAACGCACTAACCACCCATTTCTTCGGCCGGGCAATACGTACTTAGTAGGGCCAGCTGAGAGTTTGATTTGTATTGTTTAGATATTTAGGTTTGGTACTATGTCCAATTGTGTAATAGAATCAATCTGACGGAGTTGTTTATTTATTGAACAAAACAACTAATATTACAAGACAACTTGAGTAACTGTTTTATAATTAGAGGTATTAAAACACAGCTTAGGTACCATGTGATTGTGGAAAGTACCATTAAACTTGCCTTGGTCTTTAACCAAAGGTATAAGTGGGAGCATGTCAGCCCGCCAAAGAAAGGTGCAAGAATCGAGTACAACTAGCCAGTCGTCTGTGTCAGTTGGTAAAGCACTGAGACTTTACCTGAAACCAGTTAATTAATGGCCCAAACAAAAACCGTTGGTTAGAACAATGACTCTATCGTATTTGATACAATAGCTTTAGTAACCTTTTCCTGTCAAGATTGACCTTTGTGGGCGGGCATCTGACGGTTGGCATTTTTATAGATTTCGCTGCAACCCACTGAGATAATCATGTGCAAGCCTATTGTATTCTATCTAGTGGGTTAGTATGTTTTCCAAATAGGGTTGTCACACATTTAGGTAGCTTGACACTGGATATTAACTTTAAACTGCAATAATGTATCAATTCTGACTGTGGGCTTGTAGTGTCTGTATGAATGCACTTCGTTAAGCTAATCCTAAAATATTTCCACCACTATTAAATATAGCCAATTTTTACTAAACAAACGCTATGCGTATAAGCTTAATGGGTAACTTATTATTCACGCGTGTCCGTGCAAAATTTAAACAAGGCCAACGTTAACTTATACATTACAGTTTCCCGTTTCGGACAATACTTCGTGTTCTCTGGACGCTGCGAGCTTTCCGGACAAGATTCGTATCCCTCTCCGTCCGGTTCTATTCGGTGTACTGGTGCGGCAGCTTCGGTATACGAGCCAACACACAAAAATGTACCGGGAAAAGCGATCTGTAGAGGACAGCACGGTGTCGGTTACAGTTGGGCCGAGATCTGCAAACTTTTCGGTCGAACTGACCACATTATTTTCACACACAATTAGCTCACCAGAGACCACAAGTTATACAAGCACAAGACTGGAAACAACAACATCCGCCAATGCAGATTCGGCCCAAACTACCGTTTCAAACACACCAACTACGGCTCCTGATCAAACGATCGAGCTCGTCCAACTTTATGACCTGGATAGAGAGAAACGAAGTCAATATCTATTAACAATACATTGCAAGAATGTCAGCAGCGGTCTAGAGGTGACAGACTGCTATTTTTTATAATACTAAAAATTATCCAAATACGTATGCTTTGGTGTTTTTACAAAGTACAAATATGTTGCCTGTGTTTATCTCTGAGAAAGGAAAAACGTGGCTTTAAAACATGCGTAACCGTTTGAATACTACGTATCCATTATCGGGTTACTGAGCCTACTCGCACTGTGTTGTACGTGGTTTTAACACTTCCGTGGTCTTTGCTAAGTTAAAATAAAGACCGTATGGTCGACCTGTCGATTAGACGCTGTTAAGTATGGCCATGAATTCAGAATGTTGATGCCCTGGCATTCAGGTTTCATCTATTTCAAAGTATCGTAATATTTCGTTTTTAAACCGCGATATTAAAGGGGAACTTGAAGTCAATTTTAAGAATATCTTAATAAATGGAAAAAACTACGCTGATTTCAAAAATCAAATCAGTTTCTTCCAATATTTTTTTGTTAAAGAGTTATGAGCAAAAATGCATTTCATTTTATGTTAGGGGATTTCCCGTATTACGTCATTGACGTTGTTGAGATTTCGTGCCTATATGCATTGTATACAATCATGTGCCAGTTTAGAGGTGAATTAGTAACAGAAGCGCCTGCAGGAGCGTTGTATTTTTGTTTTTTTATGGAGACTTAGCATAACACTTGTCATGTAGCCTAACTGAACCAATGTACGCGCGTGACAGCTTACCTAAAGCGCGCTCATTCAGGCCTGCACGATCCTGGACCTAAGCTGAATGCTGAGGTATACAGGTCTCGTATTTAAATGACTTTAGAATAATAAGTCTTAGCAATTTATATCATAAATCATAGAAGTGAAGACAGAACAAGAAAACTAGAACAGGAGGCAGTAAACTGTAACTGCCAGCAATTTATAGAAATAAACCAGCCATCAATCAAAGATCAGACTATGCGGTGGGAACAGCCTATTTCTTTCATGATTGTTGCTTTTCAATATATAGCTATAATCTGCAATATAGACTAGCAATGTTATTATCAACCCCTAGGCTACAAACTGAGAAGTGTGAGGGATTTGGTATACATATGCATAGAAGTTGTAACTAATTTCTTTTGTTTTCTTCATTTCTAGAGTAAATTTAAGTTAATGTTGTAACACTAAAATGGATGACAGTTTTCAGCATTCTGGCATGGATGAAAGAAATTTTATTGTACACAATAAAATAACACAAATTCAGTCATATGCGTTTAAACCAAGGAAAACGTCTGAAAGTATCTTTGAAAATGCAAGCCCTATAGAAGAAAATGTTTATTTAGAAACATTACCTATTGACATGACTTGGTGCCGTTGCAAAAACTGTATTCTTATGGACACACCGCAAGAATTGGGTTTAGCGGCCACGTCAAATTATACAGAATTTTAATAGTTTATTTCTTTTTTTTTAGACGTGTTCTAACGACTGTCGTTTTGCCGTTTTTTCCCGTTTTCCAAATTTTTACCGATAGTCCCGCTTCGTGTTTTCATCGTGGAAGCAAAAAATAAACTAAACTAAACTAATGTTTATGCTGCATGAATGTACATGCATTTGTACACAAAATAACACCACACTGGACTTGCACTACTAAAAGCCCTTATTTTTCAATTATCTACTTGGATAAAGAAGTTCTTGAAGTTGCACTTGATGTACTGGGTTGATCACTATGTTTAAAATCATAATCAGAAAAATTAAAAACTGTTGGAACTGTATTTTTCACCAAGTGGTTTGTTTTCATCATCTTGGCCACTCTATTGGAGTCAAATACAATTTTACTATGATAATCCTTGTCACAAATATGTGCACTACACAACTGTGGTTCTTTTTCCAGGTAGTTTAGAACGCTTGCATTTGTTGTATCCATTGCTTCATCTGTTTTTTTGTCGTTGTGAGGAAATCGATGGAAGAGCACAGGTGGATTGGAAATTTCGTGTGCTGTAATAGGAATTTGTACATCCCGGAGCAAAACAATATGCTCTAATCACTCTTCCTTCCTTCTCAGTGGCTTAACTTTAGGCATTTTACAATATCTAATAAAAAGAACTAAATTGGAAAAGTGGTATATTCTTATTAACTTATTTGGGTAGTTAAGTACAGATCTATTATATATATTCTTCACTTACTTATCTGAGTGCTTGCTGGGTACTTATTGTCATACTACACATTGGCTACTCAACTGTGGATTAACTGGTTTATGCAATAAGTGGTATTCTCAACCAGTAGGCTAATGCTCAGTTTCAATAACAGCAGACATTAAATGCACCACATACGCAACAGCAAAACATTATACAAACAGCCAATGTAAACCATGAAAGAAATAGGCTTTTCCCACCGCATAGTCTAATCTTTGATTGATGGCTGGTTTATTTATATAAATTGCTGGCAGTTACAGTTTAATGCATTCTGTTATAGTTTTCTTGTTCTGTCTTCACTTTTATGATTTATGATATAAATTGCTAAGACTTATTATTCTAAAGTCATTTAAATACGAGACCTGTATACCTCAGCATTCAGCTTAGGTCCAGGACCGTGCAGGCCTTAATGACCGCGCTTAAAGTAAGCTATCACCATGTACATTGGTTCAGTAAGGCTATATGACAAGTGTTATGCTAAGTCTCCATAAAAAAAACGAAAATACAACGCTCCTGCAGGCGCTTCTGTTACTAATTCACCTCTAAACTGGCACATGATTGTATACAATGCATATAGGCACGAAATCTCAACAACGTCAATGACGTAATACGGGAAATCCCCTAACATAAAATGAAATGCATTTTTGCTCATAACTCTTTAACAAAAAAATATTGGAAGAAACTGATTTGATTTTTGAAATCAGCGTCCAGTTTTTTCCATTTATTAAGATATTCTTAAAATTGACTTCAGTTCCCCTTTAAAATTAACTTGTTACGATCTAATTAAATATATATTTTTAACAGTAATAATAAAGGAAGGGATGTAATGCTTACATTGTTTAGCCCACTGGTGGGTTATGTCTATAACAATATCTGTTTACAGTAGCAATCATACGAATATAAGCGTTAGACTGGCCAACGTCCTTGGTTATTCATACTGTAGTAGGCATAGTGGTCCTTTATGAATTTATTTAATCTGTTTGCACCGAATCGAATAATGGATTTAATCAACAATTAAAATGTTTCTGCCATGTAAGACATGTTGCAATTTTTTTCCATAACCCGACTGTGGGCATGCTCTCTACTCACAAATGCCTATGATTCCATACAAAATATCCTGTATAATCCTATCAAAAATTGATAAAACTTTTTAAAATATTTTATGAATTTAGGCAACAATCATCGTGTTAATTTTTATTGAAAATAGGATAGAATAGGATAGGATATTCATGTTTATCCCCGTGAATAGGAAAACCAGGGATTATCACACGGGCAATCGTCAGATCACCTCGCGACCACCGTCGGGTTTCCAGAGCTATTGCCGTGCGTTGTGTAAGATACCCATGTTTCCTAAATTTGGTAAAACCCATTATTCCGCTAAGTTCAGGCAATATTTGTTAAGTGCCTCCCAAGCACACAACTGACAAGCTAACGATCAGTTTGCTCCTCGAGTATAAAAATTACGCCAAAAACATTTCCAGGACACTTTCCCAAGATTGCTGATAATTGAAGTGACTGACATAGACGACAACACGCCGAAATTCGTCACCTCGTCCCTTACAACCGTCATCACTAGCAGGGTCGGGTTACGTGAGTCGTAAATAGAATTCGTATTGAGGGATTTTCAACACAAGTATTTATCATTTTATAGTCGTGCCGAAAAATCAGTGGTCGATTTTAAACATTCTTTACTTATGAATAACTCGTCGCTGTGCGCGTTATTATATGCATTGTCCAACCTTTTAGCGTTATGTGGTATATTGAACCGAAATTTTGTCGGCCTGAAAAACCCCGCTTGCTAATATGATGTGTCCTTGGGTGGGGCGCTTTAGAGGACGGCCCCTGAACCCACTATGTTAGTGGGCTGGTCGGAAACAGTATTAAAAAGTCATAATAATATAGACCGACAATACTTAGCAATAGTAACCCAGTGGTGGACCAAGGTAATAATATAACGATTGCCTGCGTGTTAAATGTCCAAACAGTTCATGTTTAAAGCAGTTCATAACATTGCGGGGACTAGATTGCCGGTTTAAATTGTGAAAACTGCTGAATGTATAACGATAGTATACAGTTTCTCTGCTTTAGTTATGAACTAGCTACCTATAAGCATTCATAATCTTATCACAAATGACAGGTTTTGTAGTAATAATTTTTACTATACACACAGTGGACGCAGTAATGAACGTTACGGCGACGGACGCAGATACTGGAATTAATGCCGAGTTGCAATATACGTCGATACTAGGTAGCGAAAGATGGAAATTTCCGAATTCTACAAAACCAGGTATAGTAGAACTTTGGTATCGATCGTTCGACCTACTGCGTACAGCATATTTCAAATTTAAATTTAAATTAAGTTGGTTATTGGGGGAAATTGAAATATTATAATCTCAAGTCGTCTTATTGATCGTATTTGAAATCTAATTAGCCAACCAACAGATTGAATTAGCACAGTAAAAACGGATAGATTTTTTATATTTTCTTTTTAATATCAAGGTTGAAATTTAAATTTTATTCAATATTTCAAAACACGCACCCTGTTTTACATGTGTACATGTGGCATTCGACGATCGGTCAGTTATCTTACGAGCACATCTGTTTATACATGAACTATTGGTGCTTACTAAAGTATTAGGATTATAAATTCTGAACAATTAATTATCCAATTATACCTATTTAAAATCCTAAATTTCCGTACACTTAATTATTGTTTTAGCCACGTTTTGACTATTAAAACAGTAGAAAAGGTTATTGAACTAGTCTTTACAAGGGTTATAATTACTATTATTGCGAGCTGTATATATTTAAGTTACATTCCCGTTTTTCGTATAAGTAGTGTTATTGTTGTAAAGTTGTTTTTTATTAACTTAAATAATTATAGTTCACGCGACGCAACCATATTTCGTCATGCTGGGTACCGGGCAAGTTATTCTTTTGAACAGTTTTGACCGGGACGTGGTCGTGACCTTTACCGTCGTGGTGAAAGACAAAGGTTCCAGAGCGGATGGTAAGTACTTTGTGTATCATCTTCAAGTTTTATATCACATCTTACGTAACGTTTACGTGCACGTTTGTGTATTTGCCATTTTGCCATTGTAAGTCTATGAAAAACGAACACCTGACGGCATAAATGCGGTGTTGAAGGCATGGGTTAAGGCGAAAAAAATACAAGGCAACAGATAGTAGCCAGGCTTACCGGACATTATATTCTAAATTAATTCCTAGCCTAGGTAATAAAAGTAAGCACAAGTACATATATATGAGGTAAGCACAATTATATATACGAAATCTCCCACGGACATTTTATTTATCACCCGATGTAAAAAACATCAAAATTATATAGATGGTACTTGGTAGAAAAATTTGTGTGGTTTATTTGCAAATTTGTGTGGTTTATTTGGGACAGCGTCTTGATGCGGTTTATTTACAAGCCCATGTTACACCCTGCTACAGTCTGTGTTTGTATATTTAGATGTTTAGGATAATTATTTTCTCGATGTTTCAGCAATGCCGGGCAGCATTGTCGAAATCTATATCGATTTTTGCAAAGCGAAATCAAATCGATGGGCTCCCAATAATCAACCCTAGTTATAGTGCACATCTATAAAAGCAGTTTTTTTTTTTTCTTTTTTTTACCGAGCCAAGTTTCAAACCCATGATTGGCTCGTCACCAGGACCGTCTTTTTTGTATACGAGTCGGTACATGTATCGGTGCCGATAACCATTCGGCCACACGACCGTACTACACCAGCATACATTTCTGTGCGTCTTTTCAGGCAATCGTGCGACTGCGACAGCAACTGTGTCTGTTTTCTTGGATCAGCAGTTCTCAACCACTTCATCGACTATTCATAAACCGAATGGTAAGCTGGTAAATGTAGAACAAATAATAAATACTGTTTAGACCGTTTTTCTATGTAAGTATTCTGCATAAGAAGTTTGGTTACGCTCGGGATGACTTACATTCTCTGTTGTGACTTATTTCTATTATTTTGCTCCGAACATTTTATGTAACTGGAGGTACACATGCTATTAACATAAAATGATATTTTTTAAATCCGAGAAAATTGGATGGATTATTCATTGTTAATGACACTAGGTTTATACATTATATTCTGGATTGCCGGGTTATTGTAGTTTTTACAATGTGATAATCATCATAGAGACATTACAACAGCTTTGTTTAACCTATTAAACCACTATGAACACAACCGACTTACCAGGGCCCCAGCATAACCTCACCTTTCTACTAATGGGCTGACGCGCCACGTAAAATCTTAGAATTCCGATAATTTACAGGTTCAGTGAAGACGTGGTTGATAATCGTGGTGACTGTCGGGATTGCGGTTTTCGCCCTTCTAACCACGACATTTGTTGTTATCTGGGTTAGAAAGAAAAGGTCGCAGCAGTTAACTATCTCTTCAAGAGACGATGGTACTTATATTACTTTTTAGTTATAATTTCTTTTTGTATTGTAACGTTAACCGATAAGCATTTTAGAAAAATGTTAATTTTGATCATGATTCCGATAGATGGTGATACCGCTTAACATGCAAAACCGACTTATGGGGCCTAATGTTAAACGCGGCCGATACACATACCGACGCTTATACAAATAACGGTCCTGGTGACTATCCCATCATGGGTTAGAAACTTGGCACGATAAAAAATTAATGGGGTCGATTGGTATTTGCGCCGATCCTATACAGCATGTCATTAAACAAAACCCAGTAACGATCATACCACGGGCTCGACATAAAAACATTTTAAAGATTTTGACATCTGTTAATACTTTGGGTTCGGGCGAAGTCTGCTAACTGCCTTGTCCTTGACACAACTGACCAATAAAAGAGCCAATTCTTCGGGTGACTGAGTTACCTTGCAGAACCGAAATCGTTTGAGATGTAAAACAAAATGGTCTTGAAGTTTAATCTACTTTCATTTGACTTAGGTTCGACATCGTCCGACCTATAACGTTTAAATCTTCCCCTATTACAGAGCTTCTAATAGACAGCGAGTTGACGTTTATGACATGATCGATTAAAGACATGTGCACCATTGCATACTACTCTGTTATTTCTTCGGAAAAGAGAAATGTATAATTGTATGGCCGAATGGTTAGCGCAACCGAAAAAAAAACGAAGTCAGTGAATTGCTTACCACCGTTTCGAATCTTGGCCTTGTAAAAAAAACACTGTTTCTGAAATGTTATAATTTGATGACAAAACTAAAAAACTACATCGACGTATCGCTTTTACCATTAAGGGGTGTATGTGCTGCAACCTTGACTGGTGGAAAGTGGTGTTACTTTGAATCCATGCATAAAAAATTGTAATTTTTTCACAACTCGAAATTAAGGTTTATTATGTGACATCATCCAAGTACCGTGAAAAATTATGTTTAAAATTTTCGAGCGGAACCCCGAATACATATAGAACCTTTTTCCTGATAAAACAGCCAAAACCTTTACGATAAACACGCTACTTAATTTAACTCTACTGTTCAACAAAAATTTAAATCCAAAAGCCTTGCGTTATTTCTTCATACTGCTAACATGCGAGTTCCGGCAATGAAAATACACCCATTATTTTCAGTAGTGTCTGTTGGGGAATACGCCATGCATCTAAAGGTGCTACTTCTGTAAATTGCACGTTGGTTATAATTCTTTGTAAAAAGCTCGCTATTTATGCAAGTTTGCCGGCCTTTTGTAGATTTAGTATTGGTATTGTTCAATTACACCGCTGTACTTGCCATACATTCCGCTTTGGTTAAGCTTTGTTCAATACATCTATCGTGTATATGCGTCAAATAAAATAATATTTCGCGCTGATTACCTCAGTGGGTTAGAAATACCGTTGTACTATTCAATTCAAACCTGAATGCAAATTAGATGTGACGTGATGTGGGGCCCATATAAGCGTTCATAAGTGACTCCTCGTCGATGTTTTAAACTTGTATTCGGGATGGGAAAATACCTTATATGTGCTAATTTCGTCTTTCTAACTCTTGATGACGCTAGCCCGCATTAGTGCCGATAGCATAGTCCGAAGTATTTGAGCATGGAGTTCTAGAGCGGCTGCAGCTCGAAACCATCAGCTGGATAGTCGATTGTGTCGTTGGGCAAAGCAATAAGCGTAAAACTTGTAGGGTTCGAAAACCACAGCAGGATACAACGCTTGCTAATACGTACAAATTACGACTGCAAAAAGGCTATACAGTTTAACACACGTTAATTCGTATGATGAAAAGGCTAACTAATGAATCCTTAAATAAAAAACTCACGAAAATTTTATTGCGGATACAAGCACGAAAATTATTGTTATCATTAGTTGACTTGTTTTGTTTTTAAGTTAAATTCAACAATATTCATATAGCAGAAGAAAAAAGAAAACTGTTTTAATGTGTATACTTAAAATAATAAAGGCACTACGATCCACTGCTTCGTATATCTAGGGTATACAAACTACGGTTAGTTGCCCAATTGAGCCGAGTTAAATAGTTTTAAGCCCTTTTATAAATGAGTTACTTCTAGAAAAAAAAACATATTGATTTGTTTATAAAATCAAGCAATTTACCCAAAGGGTTGTTGATCCGAAACTGGTCGCTAGCTGGTTGGCTGTGTCCTTGGTCAAGATACTTAGTGAACTGCATGCCTGTACGGTCGTGTGGCCGAATGGTTAGTGCGACCGATACATATACCGACTCTTATACTTAAAACGGTCCTGGTGACGAGCCTATCATGGGTTCGAAACTTGGCTCGGTAAAAAAAAACCTGCATGCCTGAACCCACTGCATCAATGGATTCCACCAAAATCAAAGAAACATCTTAATTTAACACAACACACTGCAATAGCTGCAGTTGCATCACGGTGGGCCGCAAGTTCAACACTTTTTTTTACCTAATCGTGTATTGATTGCCGGGATGTTAACGTCCTTTCGCAGTCAAGGTGAAAAACATGAATATCCTATTTTAATCCAACCATCTATATCTATACAAGTATAAAGAAGATTTGGTCAAATCAGGTTAAAGTTTCAGCAATGTTAGCAGGCAATGGTCAATATTGTACTTCATCTTTAAAAATCGAATTGCCAATTGGCATAGATTTTAACCCGCGTTTTGGTGGAAATTAGTTAATGAGAATTTGAATACTTAATGAGAATCCGAATCTACTACTTTAAAAGATTATGGAAAACGAGTTTGGTTTGGTAAAACAAAGGCCCGTCGGTTATTTATGCTTAACACCGCTCTAAGAATTGGTTTAAATGTCAGATAACATTGTTTAGACGAGCACGAAGTTTGACAAGAATATACAGTGCTTACTAAACATGGATGATAATACCTCATGAACTCATGTGTTTCTACTTGCAGAAACAAACCGGATATATTCGGGGTATATAAAATACTCATTGTGGTTAGAACACCCGCTTGCAAAAACATATAGCACAAAATGTGTTTACACACTGTGATGGTTAAGTTAAAAAACATATTTGTAAAAATATAAATAAACTGTGGTACACTGGATCACGGTAATTACAGACATTTGCAAGAAATACACTAGCCTTGATAAAACGATAAGAAACAACCTCTTACTAGGTAATAAACATAAATAAAAGCGTTTGGTGAGAACACATTTCAAACTTCACTATATTGACAAACAACCTTATTTGTTTTCCGCAGTAGTTAATTGCGTTGTTTCTTCGTTTGCTTTCAGAGTCTGTCGTTTTTCCGCGATTACATAGCAGCAACAGGCCACCGCAAGATTACCGATGAGCAGATACATTCTTACACTGAGGCAAACACGGCCGCTCATCACAAAACCAATAGCCATTGCAAAAACTTGCCACATGGTTATTGCACCAAACGCCAGTTCGGTGCGGTCCGGAAAATAAAGTGCAAATGTAACTGAAATGATGATAAAGAAACTGATGTTTCGTATAAGATTCTTATTTTTAAGCTAGGATACCAAGATGAGATATTTATATTTATTTTTGTGACTATCAAAATTAATAGACATATTTTAATTTACTCCTGTGGCTATAACCATACGGAAAATTATCAGACTACCTCCCCCACTCTGGGGTTAACTGAGGTATGACAGTGTGTTGTATATGATTTAGAAGTTTCTGCTGTTTTAGTTCTAACCGCCAATCAACCTTACAGAACCTTATAGAAGTCATGACATTCTCATAAAACTTTCAGACAACCACACTGTAATATTCCAATCTATACCGGTAATTCTACTTACGTGCAATAATTGGTTGCCAAATGCCGTCTGCAGACCCTAACAACACAGCAAAACCATAAGCCCAATATCTTGACCCCACTGTTGGTTGAAAACTTAACAGTATGATAAAGGTTGCCAAGTCTAGTACAGCTCTTATTGAAAATATCAGCGGCAAGCCGAGCTTTTGTGAGATTTTTCCAGATAGATAAGCGGCTAAGCTGTTAAATACTCCATAAACCGTCATCACTAGACCAACCTAATGAATATAAAATCATTTTCAACACTTTTAAACTATTGGTTGACAGCCGAATCTGTAACCAGCTATATGACGGTGTTACTTATACACAGAAGATATAGGTAATAATGTTGATCGACTTAAGCTTACCTGTTGTACACCCATACTACAAGACACGAACGCTCTCGGAAAATCGGAGAAACAAAATGAAATAAAAAAGCCGTAATAAAAGCAAAATGGAGTCATTAAAAGTTGATCCGTTGAAATGAGATGATTTGCAAATGACTTCAATGTAGTTTTCAAAGCGGCACATGAACAGCTAACGCGGGTTTCTGTTGGTATAATCGGTATAATCATTACGCCCAGTGATGGGATTCTAAATTTTAAGAACAGCTTCTCTTTTGTATCGTACATACTAACAACAGGTTCCCTAAAAGGTCTAATGTCTGTAAAAAAAAGCAAGAATCGGATCGGTGATTATCCCGACGTTTCAAGAACGGGTTCTACCGAACCCATGCGAACCTCTTGAATCCAATCACTGATTACATCAGAATTGCATGAGCCTACATATATATTGATAGAAACGTTGCTTTAGTTACTGTTTAACTCATAAATTCATTGAGTTTAAATACCTTGACCAAGAACGCAACTGCTGGCTAGTTAACAGCAGGTTTCGCATTAATGTCCTAACCTAGATAATTTTTCATGACAGTTGAACCCATGATTGTAAAGGTTTCTATATATTAACTGTCAAGTTAAAATGCATTAAATTTTGTTGCGTAAAGTCAAAGTCTACGTTTGAGAAGCCCGTTTGGTTAACCGACTCCATCAAAACAGAAATAACATGAAATAATGAACACTCCACAAAAATCCAGCTAGCCTAGTCAATTGGTGTTACGACAAAAGCAAATATAAGAAACATTCTAACCTGGGTGTTTAGTCCCATTTAGAACCGGAAGACAGAAAATATGAAGAAGAACAGCACAAATCTGTATACCGGCATACACAGCAAGCAAAATATACAGTGACGTTTTACTTTTCGGAATGTATGCATGTATATTTCTCTGCAATACTTTCGTGACCTAAACGAATTAAAATAGGTGTTTGCTGGTAGAAATTTCTAATTAAAACTAATCAAAATTTACTTTGCAAAAGTTGGCACCGCATGTTTGATACTCATAGAAAGTAGAGTTTGAGGCTGCGTTGACGTCCAGTTTCCGAGCACCATAAAGCACAACATAGGCTAGTAGATTTCCCCAAATCTGCATATTGGTTTGTAAACATAATGGTAAAGGTTTACTAAATCGGCCTGGGTGTTATTACAGCAACAGTTTTTCGTCTACAGACCGGTACGCGAGTAGTCTAATAGGGTTAGAGTGTCAGGCCTTAGGAAAAAGTTTATAGAATTGAAACCAACCGCAGGCTATATATTGCCGTTAGACGTCCTTTTATCGTCTAAACTCAGCGGAGTCAGAGTTATGCACAAGGAGGTGACACAGAGGTAACATATTCCCCCAAGAGTAATTCTTGGGTTACCTTATTTAAAACCTCAAGATAATATACATTTAGATTTGAATCGTGAAAAGAAATTGGTTATTGCCGTGAGACCAAAGACACTGGGCCGCGTTTACGCAGAACCAATTCTAATTGCTTCCGTCGACAACATCTGCTCTTGTACAGAGAACGATATAACGACGATGCATTTGGGTTTTGTGCTTATAGAACCCGTGGGACTCAGCCCAAATGTTTAATGCCTTGTGTTAACCTTTTCATCTTTTACAAATACTTTTCCCAAAATGTCATGAAGAGGGGCAAGGGTATATGGCCTATATGGGCCAATACATACGAGCAATCGTTAGATTACATCGCGCCCATTGTCGGGTTATACAGAAACATTTACAGTGTGTTGTATATGACTGGGACATTCTTTCATTTAAGTAGCGTTTATTAATCCATTAATTAATTCATTGGGTCCGTTGTCCGCCAAATTTATTAATTAATTCATTGGGTCCGTTGTCCGCCAAGTGCCTTTGCTGAAGGAAGCAGCCACATAGCACCAACCTGTTTCGATCCATAAACAGAAAGGCGAATCGTGGCAACGACTGTCATCATTACTTTATATTGCTTATAACTGATAGGCAAATAACCAATAGCACATTTATTACATGACTTACCACACATGTCTTTATAACTGCGTAATAACGACCAAACCAAACGTTTTTAACATTGTCTTCCGGCTTTTCACTCTCGGCAGCTGTTCTTTGGCAGTAAATAAACAACTGGTTGATATAAAATAAACCAGCAGGCCAAATGAATGCTTCGCCCATGGAACCAATAACAGATCCAGGAACCATGGTCGCAAGACCTAAAAGACATTGTTATGTATATATCTTGCGTAGTTATTAAATATGATTTTCTTTATTTCTATGATGTTTTTAACCTTTAGTCCTGGCTACAATGTTAATAATTCGCTTGTGTATCATGTTTAGCCTTTCAGCCGAAGGGTTGCAGCTGCGAAACTGGTCGCAAATCGCTAGCTAGTCAGTTGTGTCCTTGGGCAAGGCACTTAACGGACATTGCCTGAACCCAGCGGATTAATGGGTTCTACCAAATTGAAGGAACGTGTTTATCATACACAACACACTGCAATAGCTCCGTTAACCACACGGTGGGCGCGAGGTAATCTGATAATTGTCCGTGTGTTAATCCACTTGGTTTTCCTATTCACACGGATAAACATGATTATTCTAAACTATATTATACTGTATACACATTTTGTTATGGTAATAATCTAAATAGCAAGAAACAAAATCAAACACTTAAATTCACCTGAATAGAAGTTGCCAAATGTAAAACAAGTGAAGCCTATCTCTCCCAGAATCAAAGTCCATTTTGCCCCCAAATTGCACAAAAGCAACGGAGTGGCAAACACACTTAACAGCAACCCACAACCGTAGTTGATGCTCAACGAAATTGTTCCAAGATTGTGCGAAATATTGATGCTACTTTGTAAGTTCATGGTGCCTGTGATGTCAATGATATTAAGTACCGATAGAACAGGAAACTGTGATTAGTTTTACAAACGCAGCCGTATAACGTTATAATTTCAGGTCGGGTTTCAGGCTCATTAAAGTATCGTCAACATGTATGTTTTATATTGGTATGCTACATATACGGTCGTGTTGATACGATTACCACGCTTAGGTTTCACTTTAAAGTAAAACCTTTCCATTGATTACAAAAAAAAGTTTACGCACTCAACCGATCACGAACTATTAAACAACCATCATGCTCAAATTGTATTTCGTGTTATAATTATGCCCTACTAACTAACTAACTGACGTATCGTAACTGCCTGCGATATCAATGTAATTTTGCAATTAAAATCTATGTTACACTTATTAAGTGGAAAATCGAAGGCAAAAAACTGATAACTTACCTATAAATGATGAAACGGTTAGTGTCATTCCAATTATCAAAACTGCAAGGTGAACATTTATATTTCCTATCATTTTAGTACCGCTAGTTTGCCCTTACTATCTCATCTCGATGTGTGCACATATACAAATATGATTTAACTGGTAAGAACTGTAGCTTATTCCATTCGTGTGATTAGTTCTGTTCAACTATTGTTTCCTGTCTTTATGTCGCGGCTGTGCGCGCCGAAGGATTCGGTTTACGTTAGCTAGGAGTAAGTCGTCAGCTTATAAAATCAAAACATACTGTGTTGAACGCTAAACTGAATAAAAAATTCTATACCTTCTGTTTACGCTAATGGCTCGTTTGATTTTATTTTTGATTTACATTGAAGGCAGTGACTGTTATTTTGATTAGTATTAGTAAACGAAATCTAATTTATATGCATGTTGAGCAGCATAGGAATGGTGTTGTTTTGTTGAATTTCATGTTGCCAGTATAGTAAGATTCACGCTTTAACCTTTCGAATGCCTTTATTTATACCATTTAAATTAAGTTAACATAGTTGCTTCATTACAAACGAAGGTTTAATGATAAGAAGCATCTTAGCTAACCCGACTTTAAAACGAGATTATCGGAGGTAGCAATATTCCCTCTTTCTAAAAATGTTTTGCAGATGTTAATTTCCGAGCATGTTGCAGCGCAATGTCTCTCTCTTCTTCGCGCAGAATGGAAGCAAAATTACGGGAATAAAACAGCTGCGGCCATACTGCAGCTTTTAACAATAAAACGGAAAACAGTGTTGTATCGCAACCAAACCTTCAAATCAGCAGTCTTAGACTATATGGCGGATAGAAATGCGATTATACTAGATCAGTGAAGTAAGGAGACTAAAATGAATGAAAATGTAAAAAGGAACATAGTAGTTTTGACAAGTGGTCTGACACTTGCAGTTGCTTCCTACGTTGGTAAGTTTTCGGTAAATTTTTGTGTAAAATAATATTATGATGGCTTGCCTTAATACTGATTAAAACACATGCCCACCCTTATTGTCGTTTTGTTCTTTAAAGAACTTTATTCTTATCTTTGACGAAATTATTTTAAGCTTTGTGGTAGGTAAACCAAAAAGTTTTAGTTGTGCACGGATCTATTTTTTGATTTTGTAGCTACAACGGGATTTTTCATAGTCCACAAAATTAGTTGGCCGTCTAGTATGATTTGCTTACTTTCATTTGGTAAAAGTAGAGCTGTACGACCACTTAAAAAATGCAGCTAACTTACATTAAGAAGCTATTAGAATTTAGCAAATTGGTACATGCAGTAATCTGGATGGGAATGTATCTGCATTGAATGATGACCCACAATGATTACAAACACATGGTCTGTACAGTTTAAATATTGTTGCGAAATACAGTGCCCCCCAAGTTTTTTCTTGAATTTGTAGATACCTAATCGGGCTGTTCATTGTAAAAGTAATTATTCGCGCTAGAACCTTTTTGGATGTGATTTGTCTAATATTGAAAATTGCAGGCACCATGGACTTGCAAAGCAGCATTAATTTTGCGCACAATCTTGGAACAATTTCGTTGAGCATCAACTATTGTTGTGGGTTGCTGTTGAGTGTGTTTGCCACTCCGTTGCTTTTGTGCAATTTGGGTGCAAAATGGACTTTGATTTTGGGAGAAATAGGCTTCACTACTTTTACATTTGCAAATTTCTATTCAGGTAAACTGTTACGTTTTACTTTGTTTATTCTTTTATAATTTTATTACAATGATTCAAAATTAAATATAGTACCTAGTGTTTTTGTTTTCTTGTATTGGAAGTACTTATAGTGGAATAATATTAAGGTGAAACACGTCGGGTTATATAGCACAAAGTGCAAGCAAAGAATGTTACATACCAAAGTAAATGATAATTACACACATGCGGGCATGATAACAGTTGATTACAGGGCACAAAATAACTGTCTGGAAACCTGCACGTATTACTACAGGGACATAAATTAACGCATTTCTATAACAGTTTTGATCAGTTAACATTAGTTAATTACATTTTGTCCATATGACTAAAAGCTTTTTCGTATTCTACGGAAGTCATTACAGCGTTAGTACTTTAGGTCTTGCCACCATGGTTCCCGGATCGGTTATCTGTTCAATGGGCGAAGCATTTGTTTGGCCTGCTGGGTTATTATATATCAACCATTCGTTTATTCATCACCAAAGAAAGACTGTGGAGACGAAGAGACTAGACGATGGCGTCAAAAATCTTTGGTTCGGTCTTTATTACGCGGTTGCAAGTTCTTGTGTGGTAAGCGATAGTTTATTTTAGTTTACCGATCAAAGTTTCGAACCCTTCATTTGTCACTAAGACCATTTTTGTAAACGATTCGGTATATGTATCGGTCGCGTCAACCATGTGGGTACACGACCGTACTATTATGGACGTGTTATACTTCATTTGTAGAAATATTATAACAATATTGCTAAAATAATCAAGTGACGGGCTCCATTTAACTTGATTTACAGAAGGCTCATTAAAATTTGGAATCTGTATGAATTCTGTTTTAAAATCTTTTACCATCTTCGGGTTCCTATAAGTGTACGTTTGTTTTCATGAGGTGAATTTTTGACTTTTATCGCCGCCCTTCACGCTGACAAACCATTATGCCCTAGATTTGGGGGAATCTACTAGCCTATGCTGTGCTTTATGGTGCTCGGAAACTGGACGTCAACGCAGCCTCAAACTCCACTTTCTACGATTATCAAACATGCGGTGCCAACTTTTGCAAAGTAAATTTTGATTACAAATTTTAATTAACCAATAAATCTAATTTTTGTGTCATTTTAGGTCACGAAATTATTGGAAAAACATATGCATAAATACGTTCCAAAAAGTAAAACGTCTTTGTATATTTTGCTTGCTGTGTATGCCGGTATACAGATTTGTGCCATTCTTTTTCATATTTTCTGTCTTCCGGCCTTAAAGAGAACTGCAGATCTAGGTAAATATGGTTAATTTCTTCATTAATCAGTTATTTCCAGCAGTTTACAGCTCTTCTTATGGAAAACAGCTTTAACATCTTGTTAGGGACAAATACATCCAGAACCTGTGTATGTCCGGCCGGTTAGTCTGGCGGTTAAATGCGTCACATTTCAATCAAATAGCTGCAGGTGCGAAACTTATTGGTAGCTAGTCGTTAGCTAGTCGGTTGTGTCCTTGGACAAGGCACTTTACGGACATTCCCTGAACCCAGCAGATTAATAGGTTCTAACAAATAGAGGGAACGTGTCTATCATATACAACACACTGCAATAGCTTCGAATCCTTTCCTATATTGTAAAACTTACAAATGATTTACTGCGAAAATCCCGACTATGGGCCGGATGTAACTGGCGTATTACATGTATTGCATATTTTTCAAATGGTTTGTAGGACCACTCCGTCCACTTATGTAAACAACCTAGAATCATACTTTGTTAACTTTTGTAAATATACAAACAGAACCACGAACTCGGTTTAGATGCTCTACGATGACATCTACTTTGAAGTCATTTGCAAATCATCTCAGTTCAACTGATCAACTTCTAATGACACCAATTTGCTTCTATTGCGGATTTCTTATTTCTTTTTCTTTTACCGATTTTTCGAGAGCGTTTGTGTCCTGCACTATGGGTGTCCAGCAGGTAAGGTCGATACCGTATGAATATGTGTTCCCTTATTCGAATTGCCGATGAGAACACATTTTGATTTTAATTCGTTGTTTTCTTTTTTTTTCTTTTTCTGAGTCACGCTGGTCTTAGGCATACCATGTCGTCAGGATATTGGCATAAAGAGGTTATCCAATCAGGTTAAAACTTAACGGAATCTTAACCTGCATGTTGATATGTTGCAACGACTTCCAAAAAACATGCTGAATTTCCGCTATCAGGATAAATGTAAAACATACGCCAATTTTCAGCTTTTTCGGCGTTAATGGTGATATCTCCGGATCAAATAACGCAGCGTGCCATGCAAAAACCACCTTGCGTGCAATTTGCGGCACGCCTGTCAGATGATGCCGACCCGTGCCCTAAAATAACCAATCCTTGTACGGTCATGAGGCTAAATGGTTAACGCGACCGATACATATACTAAATTAAAAAAAATCTTAGCAACGAGCTCATCAGGGGTTTGAAACTAAGTCCAGTAAAAACAATCATTTATACATTAAACTAACCTTTCATTTTTTAGGTTGGTCTCGTTATGGCGGTGTACGGAGTAGCTAACTCAATATTCGCTTTTTTAACTGGGAAAATTGCGCAAAAACTTGATTTGCCGTTTATATATTTGATAAGAACCGCAATGGATCTGTTTACCTTTATCGCATTGTTGGTTTTTCGACCAACAGGTACATCTAGATATTGGGCTTATGGTTTTTCTGTCTTGCTGGGTTCTGCAGATGGTACATGGCAACCTATTATTGCAGGTAGGTTCATTTATTGGTATAAAATTAGTTCCCAAATGTTTGACCAATATAAAGACCATAACGATTTAATAACGGTAATATATGATTTGAAGCATACATTCTTTGTGTGAAATGAGAACTATAACCAATATAAGCGACAATATAGACTTTACATATATAAAAAAATAGTTTGTTGTGGATAACATATAATACCTTACAAAAGGCGTCAAGAGTGGCATAGAGTAGGCCTTGATTAAATCTCTAACTCCAAATATATGGTTAATAATATTCCTTTATGTTAATTGACATGTATTTAGACGTTGACGAATTCTTAGTTGATAGCATTTGCACGCAAGTTATTCAATGACGATGTATATTGTCTTATATAATTCTAATTATGTATTATAAGAGTATATTTGCGTATTAAAGGGTTCTACAAAATTAAAGGAACGTGTAAATCATACACAACACACTACAATAGTCCCAGTTACCCGACGGTGGGCGCGAAGTGATCTCACAATTGCTTTCCTATTTACGGGGATAAACATGAATATCCTATCCTATTCTATCCTAAAGAGCGGTAGGCCTATAGGCTATAGTAGAGCGCTAAACGGTCAAATACTGTAAAAGTGTTGTGACTGTAAAAGCCCTTATTTCGATTACTTATTATAGGATGCTATGCAATATCCCGGATGTTAGCGTATCAAAAGTGATCTTATGTACTCTTACACTTGCCATAGCGAGCGTACGGTGCATTATAAATCAACTGAGAGTTCTAAATATCTTGAGCGTGAAACGATTAATAAAGCACACAACAGTTTATATATCACACATAGCATTTATATTTGCGACTTTAAATGATTTGATTTTTTCAGTTACAATTGCCCTCTATTTTCCCGACCGCACTGAACTAGCGTTCGGTGCAATAACTTTGTGGAAAGTTTTGGCAATGGCTGTTGGTTTTGTGATGAGCGGGCGGATGTGTCTCAGCATTAGGATATATCTGATCATCGGCAATCTTGTGTTGGCTTGGTTCTGCTCTGCGGTCGCTGAAAAACGTCGGAGAACGAGAACAGCAGAAGAAGCAATTCGACTAACTGCTGCGGTGGAGCACAAATAAACAAATCAAATCCTGTGGTCGATTTTCTAAGTTTTAGCTAACGTTTGTACTTACTATTGCGTCGGAGGATAAGTTATTTAAGTTACGAACTCATAATGATCTTAGTCCGTTTTTTATATATTAAAATTCTACAGGCTTTAACTGGCCAACTGTTGCATACAATGGTAATAGTGTGTTATAAATGCCCCACCGTAACTGATATACCCTAAATTTGCCACATTATATTAGGCCTATATAGCCTACGTATTATCTATCTCTTAAAGTTTTAACTTGATTGGACCTTTTACTTCTAGTTAATATGATCCGTTTAAACGGACAACCACTAGTTTGAATTTAGTTGCGTTTCTGGTAACTTACCGGAAAACGTTTAAAGCTGGTGTGGGTCTCTTAGTATTAAAATTCTCCATTCATATATGTTTGTTTAACACGTGTTAATTGTCTAAGACAGCAATGAGTGGTGATAAATAAACACCTCAATAACAAAGTAATATCTCTATGCGCGGCAGGATGTAAAGTAGTAGCCTCCCTTGGTCATTGTTTTTAAACGAGTGTTTTGCTGAGTAACAATGGTGGTGATTCCCCAATGTTTATTTTGTGGAAAACAGCACGTGCTATAGGCTGCGCGCTGGTGTTCTCGTTTAGTTCTAAAGTTTTGTAATAGTGGAGCAGTGCTTTGTCAAATAAAGGTGTTGAATGTGCATCTGCAGTTTGCATTGAAGAGAGAGGAAGAATAATTAGTTGAATGCCTCCTCTTTGACAACACAGACTGAGTTTCAAAACATACATAATCTTGCAAAACACGTGACACCTGTTTAAAACACTTTAACCTGATATATAGTGGTATGTTTTGAACTTACAGAGATTTACGTTTTTTTATGTGGGTTAAAGTTTTATGTATAACTTAACCTTTTTTACCGTCAAGACCTAATGTGCAAAATAAATTGTAGTAGTCCGTAAAAAAGTAAACACTTAAACCAAAGTATACCAAGCAAAGATACTATGTTTATTATACTATGCTTAAACTTTCCATATCAATCTGAATCTCTGGTTAAAGTTTAATAAATTTTTGTGACATCTGTCTGTTCAAGAAAACGCTGAACTGGTAGCAGTATAGTTATTTTGTTTAATAATTTAATTTATAGAGTTAAGGTGTATGCCATTTTATTGTACTTCTCAGTTTAAGTAAACAACAAAAAACGATGTCCTCATCTGAAGATGAAATGCCAGAAGGGATATCGTTTGAACGAAGTAGAGTGGAAGAATTAAGTAAAAGAAAGAGTTTAAAAGATGATATGCAGAGGTATTGCCTTAAACTAAACGTAACATTCGTCTTAAACTTTAGCGAATCTATGTTTGTGTACTGCTAATGTATGTATACTGGTAGCAATAACGCAGGAGTGTTACTGCATCATTAATCAGGTTACATTGTGTTGTTTACTGCCCGGTTACAATGTGTTGTATATAATAAAGGCGAGTTTTTTATTGTTTAAGTTAAACCTATTAGTCTGGTAGAGACTACGCCTACAAGTACCTTTCCCACTGCTTCATTCTATTGACATTTTGGCTGACTCATCTCTTTTTAACCAACAGAACTAAGTGGATTGTAAAGGACTAGAGGTACATACTTTGTACCAACATTCTTTCGTCAAAATACCATGTTTCTAATGTTTGGTTACTAGAGATGTCAGTTATTTATTGTCTATATTTTAGCGCTGTTCATAAATTAAATATATATTTGTTTTACTTCGATGTAAAAATGGGTGATTTATTTAGGTTAGTTAAAATGCGCTAAATTTAGTGCCTAACCGTACAACTCCTTGGTTCTTTAGGAGGAGGATATAGGATATTCACTATTTCCCATGG
>CH000017.1:733902-746417 GCA_000149265.1 Ciona savignyi | reverse complement strand
ACCCATTAATCCACCACTGGGTTCACAAAAGTCGTCGCTCTAACCGTGGGACATACTTTAGTCCACCTGGTCGAATGTTGGTTAAGTGCACTGGGATCAAAGGTTTTTATATCACATTCCGACTATCATATAACCTATGTTATTAAGATTGAATTTAATTATCATTTATTTTGTGTTCTTAAAGGGAAAAGGAGCGGAAGAAATTTCTACAGAAAGACCGTGAACGACGAAATATTGCGCAGAAGGTTTAATGTCATTGAATTTCGAATGCAACAGTTTCTATTTTGTTGTCTAAAAATGCTCAATTTTACATTTCAAATTAGTTGCTTGTATAAGCTAGCTCTTTATTTGTATCCATAAAGAGAGAACTAAAATAAAATGAATCTTGGTGTTAAACAAATATGTGCTTTCATACCGCAATGAATGTCTAGGCAAAATTTTGGGAACCCCTGAAACTTATGTGAAAACTCTATATCAAATTTTTGGGAACCCCTGAAACTTATATGAAAACTCGATATCAAATTTTTGGGAACCCCTGAAACTTATGTAAAAATTCGATATCGCCAAAATAAAGAACAATGGTTAAAATTTTGGTACAACCCACCAGAGTTGGAACAAATTCCATAAAACCCATAAAATCGCCTACACTTACCCAAATTTCAGCATGATTTTCACAACAACCAGACTAAATAAAGTCTTGCTTTATTAAATAATATATTGCAATTTCAGGAGCACAAGATGCTTTCCATAGATGTTCTAAAGGAAGCGGATGACTCAATTAAGCGAGAAGAGTCAAGGAAAAGAAAGATGAACGAAACTAATATTAGTAAATTGGAATCAGAAGACAGGTTGGTATTTATTGCCTGTCAGAAAATTACAGAAATGAATGAATACATATGAAAGCACAGACTGTCATTTTCACAGGTGTATTGGAGTAAAAATATTTCATGAAAAACGGGGGTAAAATCAACAGTTAACTATTCGGAAACATGTTTTAGCATTCGGTAGCTTTTACCAATAAATATTGTTTAGGAAAATTTTCAAGACTATACTCACATGGGAAGTAGCAAAAAGCATAAATATAGAACTACATAGTCAACATTATTCCCTTAACCACCTTTAGTACGTTCACCCTATTGAAACCGGCAAAATGATTTGTAATTTCTCTTTTTTACCAGTTCCCTCTATTAGTATATGTTATGATATAAGGTTAACGAATTGTTTTGCAAGTTTCGAACCGTATGCTTGTACTGTATTGCACGTATACACAACATTTGGTTTCTTAATCATAAACTGGTTAGTCAATTTATGTAGATATATTCCAAGGATGCACAAAAGATAGTAGTGGTTTAAAGCAATAAACTCTTTTCTGTAATATGGTCCAAAAGTATTACCATGTTCGGATAATGTAGTTTGTGCTTTCAATTCAGAATTTTTTCTTTACAGTTTGGCGAAAATGGAACAAGAATCCGGTTTTAAGAGAATTTCGAAAACAAAAACATATTGCAAGCCGTTATCTAAAGAAGCAGTGGATTTTAGGACAGATCATTTATACAATGGCAGAATTCGCAGAGTGGATTACAAACAACTACAGAACCAGAATCGAAAACTGATGGCAAGTTCCCGTAAGTGGCTAAGATGCGACTTTTTTTTAAACAAATGAAAACTTAACTGACGCCGTATTTTTAGGGTGAAATTTCCAGCAACTGCAGAACAAAGCGGCATAAGTGCAGGCCGGTATAGTGTACAATGAAAGAGAATGTTAAGTATTGTGCGGCTGCATAGCAGTGAAATAACAAGATGTGTTAAAAATAAATCTTTCATTCCATTAGCACAGTGTGATATTACCAACTCTTGGTTGACTTATCAGTTTTTTAGTACAGTTTTGGTCTACAGGTTTTTAGTACAGTTTTGGTCTATGTCGTTCCAGAACTTGTTCCTGGTAGATGGACACCTGGAAAAAGATAAGCCTTGACAGTAGAATCAAATTAGTCCACAGAATTAAAACCTACCAGAGGGGGTAACTGGTGTAGTGGGAAAACTGTTATCGTTTTTTACTTTAGCATTGGTTTGCTCCTGCATTTCGTACTCGTATTCTCGAATGTTGTCGAAGGTCATGTCTGTAACACAACTTGTCCAGTTTAATCCCGCAACTAGTTTTAAATACACCAAGATACCTACCATACCATGTATCTATCCATGCGAAAGCTTGACGATGTGCCAACAACAGAACATCTCTGTAGTTTATAAAAAAAAATAATTACACAATTGAAGCACTCTGAATAGTACCATTATACCATACACCAAACCATTTATACAAAAACGGCATGTTTAATACAGTATTAAAATTGTGGTGTGTTGTTAAGTTTTAAAAAGCAATGTAAATACATTGCGGATATTTTATTTTAGACTTTATATAAACCTATTAGTTAAAACAGTATGTTCATCACATTTATCACATATATTTCTATACTTCGTTTATCACATACTTTACGATTGGCCAAACGCCGCGTGAAGTGAAGTGTATCCAGAGTGAAGGACTATTAAGAAAGCACTTACCGCACAACTTTGTGGATGTAGCCTTCTACCTTGCCCTGTAATCCCCAAACTTCAAACTTAACCTGAACCAGCTTGTAGGAGCACATTATGGGAGAGTGGGTGTTCTGGTGGTAATATAAACTTCATTAATTATTATGGCAATGTAAACCTACACTGCTTGTGTGTTGATTGCATGGCAGCCTTCGACTCTTTCTAATTCAATTTTACTTGCCAACTATCATTTCCATGGTTTAAGTGTACAGTATGTTTCCAAACACAGCTTTGGGAATAAAAAAGTGGAATGTCTTACCCTCCAGTTTGGTTCAAGAGGTCCTCTTCCAGTTTTCAAAGATCGAAACTTCGTACAATCCTTAAGAACACATGACATTATAAATTAGATTAAATCTTAATAACCAGCTTCCATAGCCCTTAGTGCACACTTTATCACAAATGCTAGGATATCGATTACAAGTAATGTGTTAAGTCCTTAAGGGATTAGTTCTAACCTCGTTCGCTCTGTAATGCTTGTCAGGTACTTTGTCGTAAGCCAAGTCTAGGTGCACTATCTCCCGTTGGGAAAATTCGTGAGGTTCAGTTTCTTTGCACACCTGTATCAACATTGTTAATTACACGCCTAATGCATAGGCAGGAAGTTTGCCTTTAGCAAAATACATTTATATGCGTGACTCATGTATTCATATATGCACTTTTAATGTGATGCACTGGATAATATTACCAGTGTGCATTACAACACAAAAATACCAAGAAACAAAAACTTTAAACCAATTGTTGAGGAACAGCACCTTAAAATATAATTAAATAGTTGTAATGCACAGTATTTTGGGTGCCAAACCAATGCATTCTTACTACCTTAGCACAGCTGAAATCATCGTTATGGCCATTAAAGCAATGTTGAGGTACAGCACATTGAATATAATTAAAAAATGTTGCATGACACAGTATTTGGGTGCCAAACCAAGATTCTTACTACCTTAGCACAGCTGAAATCATCGTTATGGCCATTGTTGTCTTCATACCTTGTCTCAATATGAATTTCTAACCGCGGAAACCAAGGACACTGAACAAAACATGAAAATATTGTAAAAGTCTCCTCAATTTAAAAAAAATTCAATTTTAACTTACTGAATATTCTGCATTTGCAGATGTGAAGTGGTGAAGAACATGCAAATTTTGGTTTTGATTAATTATATATATGTATAGATATATTACCAGTATATATATCTTTATAAACCTTTTTTTAAATTTAACTATGGTTCTTTATTAATTTGTATGTGTATCAAAGATTAATTATATATATATATTACCAGTATATACAGCTTTATAAACCTTTTTTTTAAATTTGACTATGGTTCCTAATTAACTTGTATGTGTATCACAGATTAATTATATATATATTACCAGTATATACATCTTTATAAACATTTTTTAAATTTGACTATGGTTCTTAATTAACTTGTATGTGTATCACAGATTAATTATATATATATTACCAGTACATGCATCTCTTTATCTTTTTTTTAATTTGACTAGCCTATGGATCTTATTCAAGGCGAATCGCAGTAAATGCTTATATGAACAAACATCATTAATTTTGAAACCATCAGTAACCGCTCAATACTTTTAGTCGGATCAGATGAACAATGGGATCAATAGATGTTTGACATTGCAACATGACCCTCGAGAGGATCAATAAAATCTGTCGCAGACACGCTTTATCTCCTTGTAGTGTCATAAGGGTTTAACAAATACATCACACAGGGGACCTAGGCAATTTAATGTTGATGGCAGGTCAATTTTTTTATCTTTTGTTTTGTCTACCATGCTATAATTAGTACAATAGGCTCGTAGGCTTCAGTTGCACATATAAAAAATTATGAGCTCATCTAATTAATAATTAATTTTTGGTCACATAGTTTTATTTAATAAGTTCGTTCTTATGCCATATAAGAAGAAAGTATTGCACTATACAACATACATTGTGTAATATTTACATAGGGATTTTATACCTCATTTTCAAGATTATAAAATTATACAAAGGTATTTTTACTATAATGCACCTGTTATTGTGTAAGGATAAAAGTTCCAAGCTTTTTCAGTCACATACGCACTTGGCACAAAGGAGCGTGCCCAATTCGGTAAACGACTGTAATAAAATCTGTTATTTCTTAAAACCAAAGTATCTGCATTAATACACCTTGCGTACCATAATATTTGTGGCCAATTTAGAACATTTTAATCAAAAATTTAGAACATTTAATAAAAAAAGTTGCCAACATTAGTAGGCTGAACAGCTAGGGCATAAAGGCTGTGCACAGCAATGTAATCATCCATGCAATATAGGTAAAAAGCTGCAAATTCTTGATTTTTACCCCAAGACAGTTACCAATATTAAACTTTAAAACATATGTACACTAGGTTTATTCGATCATTATAAGCATATTGTCAATAAATCATAAAATGGTGATCGATTGTACACAGAAACTATTTTATAACTATGTACATAGGTACAAACTTGACTACTGGAACTTGCCTACTTAAATGAATTCGCTTTTCAGTGTACTGTCCACGGCCATTTTCTTCACTAATAACGGCTTTATTGGTAATAACCTCCACACCTTCGCCAGATACACTCTGTTCGTTGCTATGTCTGTTTATCATGTACAGTTGACCCCTTTGATACTGCAAACAATGTGGTTAACAGGTAACACAAGTAAACTAATGCGAAAAACGGTTAAAACGAAAGAATAAGTAACTAATTTATTTACCTCCTCAACGCTTAACGGCATACATATCCGATATTCCTTTAGCAGCATTTCAACGCCGTAATTCCAGGAAATTCTTTAACGAAGCACACCTACATTTTCTAACACTGCTTTATCTGCTGAATCGATCCGCGAGTTTAGCTTGTTTTGTCGCTGCGACTAAATGGAAATCCCACAGCTGTGTTGGACAAGCGAATTAGCGAAAAAAACAAACTTCTGTCAGCGCCCTTTTATCGATGCAGAGTGAACCTATCTAACCCTGCAGAATGGTATTGTCAGATTCGTCGCCGTTGTTTTGGAGTAGTAGGGTGTTTGCTCAAGCGTGCAAAGGTCCTCTCCGACTAAGTCATTATTTACCGAGCGTGAAATGACAAACACAGCTTTTTTAATTGTGTAAGATTTACCAAGCCGGGTCCCGTTTAATAAATCTAATTTTCGTTCTTAATTAGCGTCGAAAGGGTTGTACTTTACTTTCGGACATAGAATATCCGCCAGTCACTACACGAACTGCCTAGAACTTGGTTTAAAATAAGCTGGTCGTTCTCACACGATTACGTGACAATAACATATTTGCTGACGTGACTAACCTATTAATATGCTTATTATCATGTAATCAGCAGCTACCGGAATTGAGTCACTGGTTTGGCGCACTTGCCTATACCTGCGTCATGCGATGCGGCTACAACACGCGTCATTTAATGCAGTTTAATTGTTGTGGTTTTTCTACGAATTTTCAAACAAATTGATATTTCAAAAATAGCTGATTTGTATTAAATGTTACACTCAGGATACTGTAGTTAGGTAGCGATTTGTTTACAGTCTTTCAATCGATCAGAGTGTCACCGAAATGTTGGTTTCATCGAAACCAGTCAAAGTAGGTCGTTATCGAGTGCAAAGTACTGACCGCGAGTTGACTAAACCCAGTGAATATATGGTTGAACTGAAACAGTATAGCAATATCTCAATTGACTAGCCTGTCAACAATTTGTTTATTTTTGTGGGCCTTTTTTAATATATATATACACAATTATAAATGAAGATATAATAATAAACCTCTTGTAGTGGTTCGCTTTACCCATAAATTATCGGTTACAGCGAAAAATACTTAATATTCCTAGGCATAATTAATATTTATAGATCAACTTTTATCCGTTTAAAACAAAATAATGCTTAATAAAAAAAAAGTTTCAAAAGTTTTTTTGAAATTTTTAAGGTACAACTTTTTTGACCGGACCTAATTTCTAATTTAGGACTAATCCATCGCTAGGTCCGTTTTTATATACTGTATAGTCGATAGGGGTAAGATGGGCCAGGGGGTAAGATGGACCACATTTTTTATTTGTGCTCTCGCTCCCCTATTGATAAAAAAATACTCATTTATTTACATTTAAATTACTCATGCGTATCAATAGTATCTAACTTACGTTTTTGGAACAAGGTTGATGCTTCGTTGTTGTTTTTAGCGTGAAATTTCCAATAGGACTATACACCAGAAAATGTCGCATGCGACACGCCACTATTTTAGAGGCGACACGCCACTTTTTCAGAGGCGACACGCCACTTTTTTCGAGGCGACACGCCACTTTTTTCGAGGCGACACGCCACTTTTTCAGAGACGACACGCCACTTTTTTAGAGGCGACACGCCACTTTTTTCGAGGCGACACGCCACTTTTTCAGAGGCGACACGCCACTTTTTTCGAGACGACACGCCACTTTTTCAGAGGCGACACGCCACTTTTTCAGAGACGACACACCACTTTTTCAGAGGCGACACGTCACTTTTTCAGAGGCGACACGCCACTTTTTCAGAGGCGACACGCCACTTTTTCAGAGGCGACACGCCACTTTTTCAGAGACGACACGCCACTTTTTTCGAGGCGACACGCCACTTTTTTCGAGGCGACACGCCACTTTTTCAGAGGCGACACGCCACTTTTTCAGAGACGACACGCCACTTTTTCCGAGGCGACACGCCACTTTTTCAAAGACGACACGCCACTTTTTTCGAGACGACACGCCACTTTTTCCGAGGCGACACGCCACTTTTTTCGAGGCGACACGCCACTTTTTCAGAGGCGACACGCCACTTTTTCAGTGGCGACACGCCACTTTTTCAGAGGCGACACGCCACTTTTTCCGAGGCGACACGACACTTTTTCCGAAGCGACATGCCATTTTTTCAAAGGTGATAACTCACTATATGTATTATAGTTTAAGAAATTTCTTATATTCTTCTCATAAGTGGACTTATGGTTAAATGTGAGCAAGATAGCAACTCTTTTTTGTTATTGTTGTTATAATCTGAAGTCAATTTTCATATTTATTTATCCATGGCAAGCACTTTTTCACTTTTCACCCCTATGATACAATGTCCGTAAATTGCCTTGCCCAAGGACACAACCAACTAGCTAGCGACCAGTTTCGCACCTGCAACCTTTCGATTGAAAGGCGACGCACTTAACAGCAAGACTAACCGGCCGGAGGAAGAATGCACGTAATAAGAAAGTGTTGTAATCTTTATGTGGAATGGTTTGTGCAAAATAGGGTCCTGCTAAAAGCTCCAGTTGCTCGTTCGGTCATGTAAGACCGGAAATAACAAAATAGAACAATTCACTGAAATAAACATGAATATCCTATAATATATCCTTGTACCGTGGCACACTTTGGTAGGGGCTCATCATGCAAGTGCTAAGACAAGAAGCGGTTTAAGTTACACAAAATATGTAAACCGGGTAAACTTTGCTTTCTTGTGTCCTCATTATTTATTACTGGGTCAAAAAATGAATAAACTAACCTAAATTTAATTAAAAATATGTGGTAGATCTTGCTCAAGATTAATTACAATTGCCTCTGTGAGTTTCACAACAGAAATTAAGATTGTTTCGCGACGTCTACCAGTACCAGTAACATCTGTTATTGACACTAAATTTACTTGTTGAAATGGTCGTATGTGGCATTTTAGGTGATTGGTAAAACATCACACAAACATTGAAAGGAACTTTATGTAATGCAGAAAACAAAAGAAAATCATGTAACACTTTAACAGGTAATTGTAAATAACAGTATCAGTATTAACACCATTTGGGTCTAAAATTCCATATTGGATGAAGTAGAAAATAAAATAGAAAATACAGAAATATTAAGTAAAAAATACCAGCGATGTAAGGTATAATCAACCTTGGCTAAAATTCCATATTGGATGAAGTGGAAAACGAAGAAGAAAATAAACAAAATTGTACTATTAAAAAATTCAAAAACAGGTGATCAATTATCCTGAGCAATAAATTGAAAAAGCTAAATTGAAGTTCATGTACTGTGTCTTATTCAAAAAATTGGCAATATCATTTTTGCTTGAATGCATTTTGAAACTGTTGCTTCGATAAGTAAATGCAGTCTCTGTGGAACCATCTTTCGCATTTGTCGCAGCATATCTAAATAAAATACAAACCAAACCAGTATTAACAGTGTAAAATCACCATATATCCCACACCCAAAGCTGGGAGGTCATGGCGTACACACAGTAAGCTGAGGAGTGTGACAACACTTCTTGTGTTTTACCACTTACAGGAAAACAAAGATCAGAAGACTTACCCAGTCTGTTTTAGCTTTTCCACAGTTCAGTTTTTCACACACTCAACAAAGGTTATTTCTGGGCTCTGGTGGAAAACACTTAATTTAGTTCATTAAATGTCAAAGCATCAAAGTTATAGCCATATGTCTAATCAATTAACAGAAGATTACTGTTCATCCCATTGAGTCCAATTTGCTTTCCCTAGGTTAATGCATTTTGTTTATTATTTAAATTAAATAAACTAAATTACTGGGTCGAAATCACAGCGTAGTGGTGTACACAGTATCAAAACCAATGCATATCATTTTATTCACATATAATTAGTTTGACCATGATATTACAAAGATTAATATTCAACAACTGGAGTGACTCAGTGTCATCCATATGTCAACCACCACCATTTGTAAAACACATTTTGACTCTGATATATGTGTATAATATATGCAAGCAGGGTCTTTAACGACAATTGCTATATTTTATACGCAGCTTACGTAGTTTGTTCCTGCAAACATAAACAAATAGGTCCTAACCTAATACAAATAGTAACTCACATGACTTTGATGTGTCTACAAAACATTTGGGGTTTAACCTGGAGGTAAACCTGTACTTGCCAAATACTGAGTAACTAACTTTTCGGGATTTTTTTTTTAAGAATTATAGCAATCATTTTTTAAAAGTTTGTAAGTGTATTGTCACCAAACACATGTAAGGATGTCTTGTTACGCCATAATTATCTAGGAGTTAAATTAAAACTTGCAATATCATTAGCTAATTAATGATGGTGGTTGAAATTTGCACCCAAAATTTAAATTTTAAATGTGTAGATGCTAAATTTCCAGTGAAATTATTTTAGTTGTATAATTTCCCATACCATAAAATGCTCTATTTCTTTTTTGTATTACAACCATATTTCTTCACAATCAACGACATCTTGACTGGTTTCTTCTGGCTGGAGAGCCTAAAAAATTAACATATAATTGAATGTAAACAAGTATGTTCAAGTATATAGATTTTTTGATACAAGGAAATACTTAGTATATAAAATATGTCTAGATCGTAAAAGTAAACTGGTCTACGGAAACAATTTGCCCCGTTTCCATCTCCTATTATAATTCTTGGGTTAACCACACTTCACACATGTAAAGTCATACTCTCTATTCTGCATTGCACAAAAATGATAAAACCTATTTCTTAAATCCTTAATTGGGATTGACCCAGAACTTTCTTTATACATAGCAACATAGGATATTGTTTCAGATCTAAATAACCTGAGGGACATCCTCATACAAGTATTTATCAGATTAACTTATGCCCCACTTAAGGAATTTTTTTTTAATTTGATGATCAGTTAGGTGAAGATAAGGCCCCAGTCCCTTACTCAAGGACACAACCAATTACCAGTTATCGCTTTTACACAACTAACTTTTGTATTTTTCCACCACCTTTTCTGGTAAAACGAACAATCTTAATCAACTACCTAATGATGAGTAACTTATTAAAAAATCATGCTCTTAATACTTAAAATTCTCAGTTCAATAAATATGTACTACACGCTTTTCTATGCAAGTAATAAAATAGTTAAACCATGTTTGATACACTTACTTTCAGCATATTACATAGACATCATATAACAAGTAATTGATAAAGGGGATCTTACATTCACAACAATAAACCGAGTTCTAAACTAAAGTTTTTGTGGTTCAGCATGAAAACAATTGTGTTACCTACCCATAAAAGAGCAAAACAACTCAAATGTTTTTTTACCTGTTATTGAATGTACATGCTTACTCATCTCAGCTTCAATATTTTTCATTCCACTTTTTTCTTTTGCTGCAATTAGAAATACCAGTAAAAGATATACAAATTGTCTTAACTAGTTAAAACCTTACTAACAACCCAAACAGAACATATTACAGATAACAAAATTGTTTACAAAGACAAATACTCGTATGATAGGATAGGATAAGATAGGATTTTCATGTTTATCCCCGTGAATAGGAAAACCAAGGGGGTGAACACACATGCAATCATCAGATCACCTTGCGCCCACCGCCGGGTTACCGGAGCTATTGCAGTATGTTATATAGAATACACCCGTTCCTTCATTTTTGTAAAACCCATTAATTCGCTGGTTAAGGCAATGTTTGTTAAGTGTCTTCACGAGGACACAACCGACTATCTTGCGACCAGTTTCGAACCTACAACCCTTCGGTTGAAATGCATCGCACTATACCACCAGACTAACCAGTCGAACCAGAATGATTTCTTATTTTTCATCAGATAAGAAAAAAATATTGGTTATACATATGCCTAATCTTTCTTTATTGTTATAGTTATGGTTAGTTGATTGGTTAATATTAGTGTTGGGGACAAGTTAGAATTAGATTTCCTGCTTACTGAGAATTTTCTCTAATCACTTTTTCTCCTTTTCAAAACACAATTAATTTTCTGATATAAAATGATTAATCATGATAACATACAGATACAGTAGATTCCTAGATGCGTTAATATTTGCAATACTTTTGCCATTTGAATTATAATCAATTCGGACGAATTATACAAATACTGATTAATTGTTACCTATGCTACATTTTTAAGGGTCCTTTAAACGATAGCTTTCTTCCATCTTTTAAAATTGTGAATGTGGGCAGTGCCGCAGTGGTAGTGGCTGCGCTGCCTTTCTTTAAGACTTTTATTAGAATGTCCTGGACAAAGTATTCGACACGGAAAAACATATCCTAAAATGACACATAATAATTTAGTAAAAACTTTATTTGTCCATAAACCATTATGGTTATGTAATTAAAGGTTTCAGGTTATATATATATTTACCTTTCTTTTAACCAATATGCCATGGCGGCATGGCTGACTGATAAAACCCAATGTTTTTAATGTGAGTTTTGAATTCTTTTGAGGAAAGTGTTGACAAATCCCTCTCATTACACACCATACACTTATTATCGGACATATTGGATATGGCATCATGATCTCCAAGGTGATGTCAAAATGTATCGTACTCATATTTTCTAACCAACTTAACGATATTTGGCAGTCAAATCTTTAAGAATTTGCTGAAATAAATACACCTAATTAAAACCAATGCGCTATTGTTTTCACATAAAAACTATTTCGATCGAATTCAAAGAAATTTTAGCCAGGAAGCTTCTCAATATTCTTAGTCATCTGCAACACTATTCAGAAACATCTTTCTATTACCTTCGTCTGATTAAAATCAATGCGCTCTTATGCTGTTTTAAAAAGTAACTTGTCGCCTCTAAAAAAGTGTCGTGTCGCCCCTGAAAAAGTGGCGTGTCGCCTCTGAAAAAGTGGCGTGTCGCCTCTGAAAAAGTGGCGTGTCGCCTCGAAAAAAGTGTCGTGTCGCCTCTGAAAAAGTGGCGTGTCGCCTCTGAAAAAGTGGCGTGTCGCCTCGAAAAAAGTGGCGTGTCGCCTCTGAAAAAGTGGCGTGTCGCCTCTGAAAAAGTGGCGTGTCGCCTCGAAAAAAGTGGCGTGTCGCCTCAAAAAAAGTGGCGTGTCGCCTCGAAAAAAGTGGCGTGTCGCTTCGAAAAAAGTGGCGTGTCGCCTCGGAAAAAGTGGCGTGTCGCCTCTAAAAAAGTGGCGTGT
>CH000017.1:695301-725080 GCA_000149265.1 Ciona savignyi | reverse complement strand
ATTCATTTGCTAGGATCCTGGCTAAGAGCGGTTGTGTAACTGTAATGTTACCCAATGGATAAATTGACTAAATCCCAGAGAATTTTAAATAAAAACGAGTTAAGGGACAAAACTATCGTGGTTTTGAAACGCGACGAACAATAACCTCGATTGACATGCCCATAGATTAGCATTAAGATCTATTGCTCGGTTTGATAGCCTGTGTCCAGTAAAGTTCGTCATCTGGCCAAGTAAAGGGCAGCCGCGCATGATTAGGTGAATAAAGAGCAAGAATCTGTATTTGGCAGTTTACCATTAGAATGCAGACCCTGTTGGGCTGGGATAGACAAGCATGCACTGATTAGTGTATGGCAAATGCAAAAAAAGCGAGTGAAGCAAAACATATGGACCGAAATCAAAGGAAACAGAATCGGCTGAGCCTATTGGTCACAGTTGGAGGTGACCATTTCTACAAATTCGCAATAATCGATTCGACCGTCTCCGTTTGTGTCCGCTTCCAACATCATTTCAGTTAGTTCCTCTTCTGTTGGATTTTCGGTCATGGTTTGCAGGACTGCTCTCAGTTCATCTCGACTAATGAAGCCGTCCTGGTTGCGATCGAAAACCTATCAAGAAGTTTGCGATAACTGAAAATTCTTCTATGATGTGTTGTAAACAATTTAACCTCAGTTCTTTTACTTTACAAAGTCCACAGCCTGGTTATCAGAATTACAGAAGTCCGTTTTTATTAATCGAAAATGCAAAACTAAAATCATAATACCGGAGATTTGCACACTCCCTTAAACGTATATTAAAAAATAAAATGCAAAACAAATTGTTTGGCGTGCTAATGACTGGTGTGCTGCATCGCTCTTTTTGCCTTTTCCTACACATGAACCTTCCTATATGGGGTGTTTACCTTGTCCGAAGTCGAAAGTGGTCACTAGCTAGTTGTGAGGTTTGGCAAAACACTTAGGACAGTTTCTGAACCCAGCAGACTAATACTCTTTACTGAAACTAACGAACACTCACATTTAACAATTTGGAATAGCCCCGGTAACCAGAAATTGTGCCGACGTAATTAATCTTAATGCATTTTCCCATTAACGCAGGAACAAAACATGAATATCTATCCCACCTTAAAAGCCATCTGAAGCTCCAACGAATGCAGGTACTCCGACCTAATTTTTCCTTTTACCATCTTTCCAAATTCGTTGATGTCTATACCTCCTGAGCTATCAAGGTCGTATGTTTGCATGATGTCTTTTATTTCAGGTTTAGTGAGGTGGTACCCAAGCGAACGCATAAATAACTCCAACTCCTTCGCCTCAATCACCCCGTCCATATTTTTATCGAATAGATTGAACATATTCTGAAATTCGTTCACTTCAATGTGGTCTCTTGACGAAGATTGTCGCTTAAGCTTCGTGATCTTGTCCATTTATATTAATTATTTTAACAATGAAAGTTGAAACAAATAGCTGAATTTTTAAGAAGATGTGTTAAAATATTCATAAACAAATCAAATAATATTTAAAAGCACTCTAAGATACACCGATATCACGGGAAAGATTTGAATTTACAATGTTATTCTTACTGCTGACGGGTTAATGATACATTTAAAAAAAATGTAGCAAGAAAAATACTTAAATGAAAATAAAAGAAAAACTAAATCCTTTTATGGAAATCTAGTAAAAGATCTTGACCGCAACTCTAGATTTAACCTCACACCCTATTAATTTTCGTTAAATGTCTTGTAGGTTTTGTAATTGCCAAACCTCGCTATAACACTCGGCATTTTTTCTTTCCATTAGTTCTCATTAACTGATACATTGCTATATGCGCAAGCGATCCGAGACGCAACCATTATCTCCTGTGAAACATAACCGCCTATTCATTGCAATTGCGACACTTCGCACATTCGGGCAATAAAGTTCTGACACGTCCTCGGGGCTCTTTGTATAATGATAATTAGTTATTCACAATTCCATTAAACAGAGCAGCTTTTACTTCTACCATAATAATCTCTTCGCTTTCAACATTAATTATTTATACTTTCTAAACCCACACATAACTATTGCCAAAGACAAATGGCTCGTCAAGTTTTTAGAAAAAAGTACGTGTCCGACCACAGTGTTGTATATGGTAGAATATGGCTGGAAGTATGACAAGACTTGATTAAAGATTCTATCTATGGTGCTCTCCGTAATTCTTTCAGTCGTATTTACCGTATTAAAGTAAAAGGCGTGAAAACTGTAACTTATATTGACGTGACCGTAAGATTTCGTGCCCGTGTTCTTTTACTTGACTGCAGGTATATAAAACGCCATAAAAACAACACAAAGTAAAAGTAAAATAATATTTTATTAGGCAATTTGCACGCCACCATCGTTTTATTTGACGGATAAGATAATTAAAATATATACGTCAGTGTACTAAACTATAAGCATGGAAAATAAAAATACTTTCGTAATTGCTGCTAACATTTAGTTTTAATTTTCTGTTTTTTTTTAAAGTCAGTTAGTTACTTTTTCCAGATTATAAACCTCGGCACGGATTATCGACCTTGAAAACGGATATCACATCTCGTGCAACGTCTAAGCGCACAATACACACATTATTTTGCACGTGGTAATATTAGGAGTTGTCAGCTGAGGTAAAATCGGTGGTGCGAGGGCGCGAGGTGATCGGTGGGTTGCCCGTGCGATAACGGCCACACGTATATATCCATTAACAGGGATTAAACAAACTTTGCATATCGAGTTATTGGTACCTATTAAAATGGAGAAACAAATTTAAAACTTTGCTGAATAAAATAAATTGTTGTATGTATGCACATTATGTCACTGATTAATAATTAGCCATTCCACCCGTGGGGAAACAAGTACAACAAACCACGTTGACTAAGTGATAAATGCACTCGATCCATTAAACCGTTTAGTGCCAAAACACAATTCATCTTGCCCGGGTTGTCCTGTATATTGTTGCATATCTATTGAAGAAGCATGATAACCGAAACAGCAAAAATGGAGTAAAATTGCAATAATGAATTATCTAAACTGCCCCTGTGTTTGATACGCAGAGGCTTTGAGCTTTCACAACAACAAAACCACAGATATAAAGAATTTATGAAGCGTTGCAGTAACCAAATAAATTCACTAAAAGTTGCCAAACAATTTTAATAAACCATAGGTTCTGTCAGTGCAGGACATATATTATCAAATATCTGATAAGTTTATTTTTTGATATGAACATATATTTTTTTCTTTTATATTTGGTCATGTTATCTCAGATGAATTATTTTACAGAGAACATGGAAAAGACAAGTGGTAATTCTTAACATGTTACTTTTTAGTTAAATAAAACTGTATATTTAAATAAAATGCTAAAGAACAATCGCAGATATTTTGTGTCTGCCAGTTACCACGTCAATTTAAATAAATAGTAAATAACCGATGTGTACCGTCCTTGTTGTACTTGGTGTAGTTATACATTAGCCTTGACTTTAACTTGATTTTAATTTAAACCCATGCAAACTTGGCAAATGTTGTTAGCATTACTGGAATAAAGATTTAACAAGGCTATTGTTAACGCGTATTCAGCGCTAAGGTGAAAAGATAGTGTTCAAATTTATAGTCTATTAAATAATGATAACGTCATAAATATTTTACATAAAAAATATATTAAAACCTTAGACGTGTGTTTTAGAAGCGTGTTTTATTATAGAAATATAGAACTATAACACCGCTGTGTTAACATTGTGTTTAAAAATAATCCGAATCAAATGTCGGCCTGTTTTTCTAACACAATATTACACAGACCCACCTATAAATTTGATGATTTTCATATTGCTTTGATAATTTTAATATTGATTGGTTGACGAAGTATGTCAATAACTTGTTTATACCAATCGAAGAATGTGTTCGGGATTAGTGTCGTGTCTCTTTAAATCAATGTAGACTCTCATAAATCGAAGACCTGGTTATATGGGGGTTTAGTATGTAAAGTAGCATTTAAGTTTTTATAAAACTTTTATTACAAACAATCAATTTATTAAGGCAGCTGATTTTCGGTTCTTGGACTTGGCATAATTTCAAACGTCATACGACCCCACAGGATTTTGGGTTGAACTTAACCTGTACAGACACGTGATTCATGTATGAATTTTGAGAAGATATTGGCGACAAATATAACAAAATAGTTTTTTATGGTCAGTTAGAGCGGTTAATTAAAAATAAGTCAATCACGGTTACACTCAGTTTAATTAATTGACACAAAATCCGCACTTAATGAACTTTGTTTTTTTTAGATCATACTTCAGTTGTAATAGTTTCATAAGCTACCACCCATTCTAACCAATTGCATTTTCACGTAAAGAAATTCTCTTACAAGTCTTATATATAAGAATAAAGTCATGGGTCTTGGGTGCTGCAAAACCAGTGTTCCGAAAAGTAAGATTATTTAAAGTTATGAAACTAAATATTTTAGCAACAGTTTCCTTTAAATCTGGGAATTTATTTATTTAGTTATTTTACCGGACTTAGTTTCGAACCCATGGTCGCCTCTTTGCTAAGACCGTTTTTTTTATAATATAATTCGCTATATTTATTAAGCTAAGCATTTGATACGACCGTACCAACTTTTTTTTTAAAACCGAGCCAAGTTTTGAACCCATCATTGGGTCGGCAGTAAGACCATTTTTGTATAGAAATCGGTATATGTATCGGTCGCGCTAACCATTCGGAGGGACGAACGTCAAACCCATGAAATATAAAATTACATAAAGTTTTTACTAACCACAAACCCACTCTAACGGTGTTAAGAATGCAAAAAAATATTTCTAACCACCTTGTAATTATTTTTTGTAATTTCGTTGTTTTAAATTTTCGTTAGTATTAATGGTCTTTAAAGATTTTTTTAGGATTATTTTTCGTTTATATTTACATAAGATTTGCTCAATATGACCCTTGAAGAAATAACCTTCCCGCTATAAAGAATAAACAAGTCGACCTATTATATCTGCAGCTAAGCTTAAAATATTATTAACACCTATAAAATGTTTTTTTGCAGCTGAAGTAAAATTCACGGCAAAAGTTCCTTTGATTACAAACGGTTCTCCGGATGGCAATCCTGTAATGTACGAAGTAACGTACGAGGGGGCGTTTACGGGGCTCAACAAGCTTACAGGAGCCAACCAGGTCATTCTAACGTCGGACCAAATACAACGCGCTGTGGGACTGGTTCCAGCGGGCAAAAGATATTAACAGTTGCTACATTTCAATATAGTCTATTTGTAAAATTAGCGTGACACTCTTATCAACACATAAGGCAATGTAATGATGTATGCCTCTCAAAACATGCAATGCGTTCAAAAGATGTTAACATTTGCTTGCTACAACAATCTATTAAGCGACACACCAATTATTCACTTATCGCAATGATAATAAATAACAAATTTTAATATACGAATAATTCAATCGATCATACAGTCCGAGCACAGAAAGCGTAACCGATTTCTAACACGCTAAATGCAAGGTTAGATCTGTTATTTGAAGCGAAAGGTTTAGCTAATTACATTCTGCAAGCGGGCAATTTTTGAACACAGAAGGCAGTCTATATTAAACCAACTCGTTTACTATTCCAGGCTTATTTATCAACTTCAAAATTTTACAACATAGAAAACTGCAATGCTATTTCACCTAGCACGTGCTACTTTCTTATATATATAAATCTCATAAATACCCATATTCTGACTCGTAAAACAATCTCTTAAATAAAATTGGATAATCAGGTTTTATAACTTTGAATGAAAAACGCAAAGAATATTATCACATGGGCAATTATTTAATAACTTTGCGAATAAAGTATGGAAGCGTTCTCACACAGGTAACCGTCAGATTACCGTTTATCAGTTGGGTTACTTTGCACAAGGACACATCCAACTATCGAGTGGCCAGTTTTGACCACGTAAACTTTCGTTTAAAAAGAGAAATGTGCTGGCAAGCAGCTAAACCGCTGGTCACGCCCACCAACTCATAGGAGTTTTAAATTAAGCAACCGTGTATTTTGAAGACTTTACTCAAAAAGCATGTCATTACGTGTTTGTTTTTTTACAAAAGTTTATGATTTCGTAAATAGAACCATTTGTTGCGGTCGTCCTTCTGTGGTTGTAATTTAATTTTGAGTAACAGTTGTTTTTGTGAGGCCAATTCTATAGGAGAGACAGCTAGAATATAACGCCTGGGATAGTTTACCATTAAAATTCGTTGTGCAGTTTAGTTGCTTTGTTCCTTGTCTGAAAGGTTTAATTGACGTTCATAGTAATCGTTTTTTTCACCTGTCGCCCATAGAATAAAAAATAAATCCGCCTAATGACCATTGCACTTCAGTATAAGTTTAGATTTGTTAAACCGGACTTCATACAAATACGCCTATAATTTTATTTCGGCACCAGAAGCCAGAAGACACGAGAGTGTATACATTTATGAGGCAAAAAGCTTTGGAAAGATTTCGGCTTCTTCCTGTTGTGCATTCACCTACATTTGTCCGATCAACGGTTCGTCGAAAACAAATTACGTCATTTTAAAACGACCGGAAAGATTTTAGGGCACTGGGCAAACCAAGGGGGAAACCCCGTATTTACCCACCCCCGTGAATTCCAACGCCGCTTTACTGCCAACAAAATGTTATATGTACCATTGTGTGGCGGCTCATACGTCATATAGTAAAAATGCAAAAAATGCCAACAAGATTTGCAAATATAACGTCACCTTTCAATGTATCGATTCTATGTTTTCAGTTCTTAATTTTTGTTTTATATAAAATAAATACTGTTTAATGCAAAGGCTCAGTTATACTGGCTACGGAATAATAATAGTACTAAGTCGCGCTTTTTATATTATTTTTTAAGACTCTGCATGACCATTAAGTTAAGTAATTGCCAACTGCACTTTTTAAATGTTTAGTTTAATGAACGCGTCTGTTTATTTTATTCTAGTGTGGTGTATCATGTACTGCTGTGTTTTAAATACTGTGGTTAGGCCATTTTTCTGTTTTTTTAAACTTCGACATTTTCTTTATTACCGTAAACACTGAAAAAATAAACTGAACCAAAATATTAAAATATTAAACTCTGCTGGTTTTGTCGTTTTTTTTTAAATACAAATTACGTTCCTACGATTAATATTTAATAAAAGAACTTTTGAATTGTTTGGTAAAGGCCGGGAAAGTACAAATATTGTTTCGAAACGGTACGTCATTTGCGTAAAATTCTTTCTAGTCGAATATTGATTTATGTTAATTCGTTTAAAGAAATGCGTACAGATATTTCAATATAATTTATTTGTAAAATAAGAGTGAAACGTTTATTAACACTGCACGTTATATCACTGATTGCACGTTATATCACGGATTAATAATTAGCCATTTTACCCGTAAGAAAACAAGTACAACAAATCACGCTGACTAAGTGATAAATGCACTCGATCCATTAATTAAACAGTTTAGTGCCAAAACACATTTTATCTTGCCCGGGTTGTCCTGTATTGCTCCATATCTATTAAACAAGCAAAATAACCGAAACAGCAAAAAATGGAGTAAATTTGCAATAAGGAATTATCTAAACTGCCCCTGTGTTTGATATGCAGAGGCTTTGACCTTCCACAACCACAAAACCAAAGATATAAAGAATTTATGAAGCGTTGCAGTAACCAAATATATTTACTAAAAGTTGCGAAACAATTTTAATAAACCATGGGTTCTGTCAGTGCAGGACATATCTTATCAAATATCTGATAAGTTTATTTTTTGGTGTGAACATATATTTTTTTCTTTTATATTTGGTCATGTTATCTCAGATGAATTATTTTACAGAGAACATGGAAAAGACAAGTGATAATTCATAACATGTTACTTTTTAATTAAATATAATTGTATATTTAGACAAAATGCTAAAGAACAATCGCGTATATATTTTGTCCTCAAGTTACCACGTCAATTAAAATAAATAATAAATAATCGATGTGTGCTGCCCTTGTTGTACTTGGTGTAGTTATACATTAGCCTCGACTTAAACTCGATTTTAATTCAAACCCATGCAAACTTTGCAAATATTGTAAGCATAAGTGGAATAAAGATTTAATAAGGCCACTGTTAACGCGTATACGCGTTATATGCAGCGCTAAGGTGAAAAGGCAGTGTTCAAATTTATAGTCTATTAAATAATGATAACGTTATAAATATTTTACATAAAGAATGTGTAGTATATTAAAACCTCAAACGTATGTTTTAAAAGCGTGTTATATTATAAAAATATAGAAAGTTAACATCGATGTGTCAACATTGTGTTAATAATTCGAATCAAATTTCGGCTTACTTTTCTAACTTAAAAGCTTTGGAAATTAAACACAATATTACACAAACACGCCTATAAATTAAAAGGATTTTCATATTGCTTTAGTAATTTTTATATTGACTGGCTGATACCAATAGAATATTGTGTTCTGGAATAGTGTTGTAGACTCTTGTAGACTCTTCGTTGTAGACTCTCCGAAATCGAAGCAACTGGTTACATGGGGATTTAATATGTATTGTAGTATTAAAGTTGTCTGTTATTACAAACAATAAATGTATTAAGGCAATTAATTTTCGGTTCTTGGACTTTGCACAATAGCAGAAGTCATACGAAACCACATCATTTTTGGGTTAAACTTGAAAGTTACAGACACGTGATTCATGAATGTATTCTGGGAAGATATTGGCGAAAAAATACCAAAATAGTTTGATATGGTCAGTTAGAGCAGTTCATTAAAAAATAAGTCAATCACGGTTAAACTCAGTTTAATTAATTGATTCTGCACTTAATAAACTTTGTTTTTATATTATACTTTAGTTGTATTAGTTTCACAAGTTACACCCATATCAATTGCATTTTCACGTACAGAAAGGCTTATATATATATAAGAAAAAAGTGATGGGTTCTGGGTGCTGCAAAACGAATATTCCAAAATGTAAGATTATTTAAAGTTATAAAACTAAAATATTTTAGTAAAAACCCGGACACTATTTATTTTTTTTTACCGGGCACGTTGCTAAGAACGTATTTTATAATATAATTCGTTCTATTTAGAGCGTTAAGCATTCGACCAAACGACCGTACCAACCTAGGAACTTTGAAATTACATAAAGTTTTTACATATTACTAAGCCCTCTAACGGTGTTGGGAATGCAAAAATGTTTTTTTTACCCACTTTGTAATTAATTTTTTTTATCTCCGTTGTTTTAAATGTCTGGTATTAGCATTGTTTGTAGATATATAGGGAATTTTTCGTTAGAATTATTTTTGTTTAAATTTCCAATAGCTTTGCTCAATATGACGCTTGTAGAAATAACCTCCCCGCTTAGAATAAACAAGTCGGCCTATCATATCTGCAGTTAAGCTTAAAATATTATTGACATCTATAAAAATCGTTTTTTTGCAGCTGAAGTAAAATTCACAGCAAAAATTCCTTTGATTACAAACGGTTCTCCGGATGACAATCCTGTAATGTACGAAGTAACGTACGAGGGGGGGTTTACGGGGCTCAACAAGCTTACAGGATCAAACCAGGTCATTCCAACCTCGGACCAAATACAACGCGCTGTGGGAATGTTCCCAGCGGGCAAAAGATATTAACAGTTGCTACATTCCAATATAGTCTATCTGTAAAATTAGAGTGACACATTAATTAACACGTGAGGCAATGTAATGATGTATGCCTCTCAAAATCGTGCAATGCGTTTAAAAGATATTAACAGTTGCTTGCTACAACAATCTATTAAGCGACACACCAATGATTCACTTATCGCAATAGTAATAAATAAAGACTTTTAATATACGAATAGTTTAATCGATCATACAGTCCGAGCACAGAAAGCGTAACCGATTTCTAACACGCTAAATGGAAGTTTATATCTGTTATTTGAAGCAAAAGGTTTAGCTAATTACATTCTGCAAGCGGGCAATTTTTGAACACAGAAGGCAGTCTGTAATAAACCAACTCGTTTACTATTCCAGGCTAATTTATCAACTTCAAAACTTTGCAGCATAGAAAACTGCAATGATTATTCACCTAGCACGTGCTACTTTCTTGTGTATATAAATCTCATAAATACCCATATTCTGACTCGTAAAACAATCTCTTAAATAAATTGGATAATCAGGTTTTATAACTATTAATGAAAAACAAAAAGGACATTATCACATGGGCAATTATTTAATAACTTTGCGAATACGTAAAGGATCGTTCTCACACAGGTAACCGTCAGATTACCGTTCATCAGTTGGGTTACATTGTACAAGGACACGTCCAACTATCGAGTGGCCAGTTTTGACCACGTAAACTTTCGTTTGAAAGGGGAAATGTGGTGGCAAGCAGCTAAACCGCTGGTCACGCCCAACAAACACATAGCAGTTTTAAATTAAACAACCGTGTATCTTGAAGACTTTACTCAAAAAGCATGTCATTACGTGTTTTTTTTACAAAAGTTTACGATTTCGTAAATAGAACCAATTGTTGCGGTCGTCCTTCTGTGGTTGTAATTTGATTTTAAGTTATAGTCGTTTTCGTGAGGCCAATTCTATTGGAGAGACAGCTAGAATATAACGCACGAGGTAGTTTACCATTAAATTTCATTGTGCAGTTTAGTTGTATTTTCATTTTCTGACAGGTTTAATTGACATTTATAATAAATCGTTTTTTTACCTGTCGCCCATAGAATAAAAAATAATCCGCTTTATGACCATTGCACTTCAGTATAAGTTTATATTTGTTAACCCAGACTTCATACAAATGTTACATGTTTTATCTTGATATGACTTTTGGTGCGTGCCCTGATTGCTTGAGGATAATCAACTCTTTGACCTGTAGCATGTATCGTTCGTTATCTTACCCGCCAAAAACCGTTAGAGTTTACCGCATATTTGCTTTTAAATGTGACCACTGCATTGTGTTGTGGTTGACTTGTGATTTTATGCTGCTTACGTGAATACAAGCATTTTATATATATCAATGAGAGCTGCTGACTACAGGTTATCGAGACCCTGCCCAAAAGTGTAACAACTGGAGACCACAGAGGACCTGTAGTGCAGCAGAGAAGTTTTATTTTTTATTGGTGTTTTATCTGGAAGATGAATTTTTTTTACCCAGCCCCGAAGTATGTGGTGGGAGAAGATTTTAATTCATTTTTATCGTCTTTTGAAGGCTTTTGTAATAGTGTTGCTGCAACCGAAGCAGCCAGAAGATATGGTTTTCTTTCCAGCCTTCCGGACGAAACTAAGTTCGAAATGGAAGATGCCGAAGCACCATTGTACAATTGCACATACGACCAGATGAAAGAACGTGCAACCGCTGTCACGTGCTCGACTGCAAGAACGAGAAATGCTCGGCAGAAACTGTTTCAACACGCACAAGCCATCGGTGAATCTAACCGAAGTTTTATTACAGCCGTTTTAAACCTGGGAAAAATGGCTTATCCAAACGAAAAGGACATTACAACATCAACAACGAGGTAGATGTTTAATGTATTTACAAGCGGCCTTAGAAATAGACAACAGGCAGAGAGAATTTTTGCGGGAACATCCTGGCAAAGTTTTTGGATGTCGCCAAGGCCCTGCTTTCCACCGAGGGTATTCTCCAACCACAGCCCACAGTGGCTGCGTTGCGAGACGAGCGACCTGCGATCAAAAGCGACGAGATTGATCAACTAAAAATGATGATTAAAGAGTTGCAAAAAGATCTTCAGCACCTAAAAATATCCAGAAATCCAACTGATCAGGGGGAACAGTTTGCTCAACAACGATTTGGCCAACGAAATGAAACTGTAAGATCATGTTACCGCTGCGGAAGACCTGGCCATATTAGTCGTTACTGCCGTGTTAACTTGAACCACAGAAATAACCACAACATGCGACCCATGCACTCTGACGGAAATGTTACAACCTACCGATTGAATACCGTATTCAATGAACATCAGAGGGTATGCATGCATTAATGTAGGTGGTACGCCAGTATCCGCTCTGATAGACACGGGAGCATCAATAACTGCGATGTCAAGCGAATTTTATTCACGCTGCGAAGTAAAATCTCCACTACATCCGTGCAACGAATATGAATCATTTGTCGGTGCTGGTGGCAATAAAATAAGTATGATTGGGACTTTTAATGTCACAATTCAAGTTGCGCAAACAAAAATGGTTACAAAGGTATATGTAGCAAACAGCTTGACGGAAGATGTCATACTGGGAAGAAATTTTTTACAGGATGGTCGCTGTGTTGTGGACTACAAATCAATGACTCTGTCATCTGGAGGTGGCGCGGTACCACTTACTACGAAACCAGTATTTCTGGGTTAGACAGATCTGCATCCGCCGAAGAGTATTCAGGCAACGTGACTGAACTCCTCAAGCAATTGAACATTGATTCCGCTCCATTAAATGAAGTAGAGCGTGCTGCCTTGATTGAAGTTGTGCGGAAACGTTCCGCAGCGTTCTCATTATCTGGGCGTGAAACTGGAGTCACCCACCTTGTACAGCATTCTATTTATACCGGTGACACAGTGCCAATCCGTCAATATCCGAGACGTATGTCGGAGGATAATAAAAAGAAAGTTGAGGAATTAGTCAATGAGATGAAAGCAAATGACGTTGTAAGTGAATCCAAATCTCCCTGGTCTAGCCCTGTTGTGTTGGTCCGAAAGAAAGATGGCTCAACACGTTTTTGTGTAGATTACCGGTCCCTGAATGATAACACGAAGAAACACAGCTACCCTCTCCCACGAATCGATGACAGCCTGGATCAACTCTCAGGATGTTCATACTTTTCGACTCTTGATCTACGATCCGGATATTGGCAGGTACCTATGAGTGAAGCTGATAAAGAGAAAACTGCATTCACTTGCCATAAAGGACTGTTTCGATTTAATGTTATGCCATTCGGTTTGGCTAACGCCCCTGCCACATTTCAGCACCTAATGAGAATTGTTTTAAATGGCATCGAATGGAATGGTGCATTAGCTTATCTTGATGACGTCATAATATATGCCCAATCGTTCCAGGACCATCTACATAATCTGGATCAGGTTCTGTTACGACTCATCGAGAGTGGCTTGAAACTTAAACCGTCTAAATGCGAGCTTTTCAAAGAAAAAGTCAAGTTCCTTGGACATCTGGTTTCAAGCGAAGGTGTATCATGCGATCCAGAGAAAATCGAAAGCGTTTCCTCATGGCCGGAACCAAAATCAGTTAAAGAAGTGGGAAGACACGCTGGACACCACTAGACTGCAACTGTTGGTTCCTGTGGAAATGCGTAACACGGTGTTGCAAAACCTCCATGATAGCGCATACGGAGGAGCTCATTTGGCAAACGAACGTACATCGAGTAGAGTTGCGGAACGATTCTATTGGCCGAAGTGGAAGCAGACGGTCGTGACGTATTGTGATCAGTGCCCGATATGTGATCGACGAAGACCGCCACCGAAAGACTCTAAAGCACCCTTGGTCCCATCAAGTGAGGTGTCGCCAATGCAAAGAATAGAAATTGATATTCTTGGAGGACTTCCTATGGCACAAAGTGGGAACCGATATATATTGGTTGCCTGCGATGTATTTTCCAAATACATGCAAGCTTGGCCAATGATATCGCAGACCGCAAAAGAAACAGCACACACTTTGTATCATAACTGGTTTACCGTCCATGGTGTTCCAGATACAATTCATTCTGATCGAGGTGGGAACTTTGAAAGCGCAATATTTCAAGAGCTAACCAAGTTGCTTGGATGTAAGAAAACCAGGACATCAAGCAACCATCCAGCTGGCAACGGTGGTGTGGAAAGAAACAATCGTACCATTATATCAATGCTGCAAAACAACGTGCAAAAAGACCATTTTCTGTGGGGCGAGGCAATCTCTTCCATTTGTGCAACATACAATGCTAGCAAACATGAAGAAAGCGGTGTTTCTCCTCATTTTTTATTGACGGGAAGAGATTTGCGATTGCCGATAGATTTAATTGTTGGAAAGCAATCTTTCGTCCCATCCTCTACCTTTATAACAGAGCTGCAAGATCGAATGATCTTGGTTCAAAACGTGGTTAAAGCACGACTCGAAAACAGGAGATAGGCTATGAAAACTCGGTATGACCAGAATGCTTCTTCCAACGACGCAATGTTTCAAGTTGGCGAGCTTGTAATGTTACGAGACACTGTCCTGAAAGAACATGAAAAAAAGAAATTTCATTTTCGTTGTAGCGGCCCTTTTCGAATTGTTAAAGCGATACCTCCTGTAGCCTAAATTACGAAATTATGGACAAACATGGAAAAACGCAAACAGTTCATTTTAACCGTTTGAAGAAAAGTCATGGTGACTTTACCAGAGATGAAATCGAAGCGGAAAGAAGCGACGAACATTTTTCCAATAATATGCCAGCAGGAGCATATGTGTACCAATACGCCCAAAACACCCCCTCACAAGCCGTACACACGAACGCGCGACCTCAACGCGCAAGGCAAAGACCAACTTATTTTCCGGACGTTGAGCGACGATGAGCACTATTTTATGTTTCTATACTGTGTATTTATTTCTTTGTCACTTCTGCACTTATTTTATAGCACTTGAATTTGTTTTTCACTGTTTGTTATTACTGCGTTTAGTACCTGCAGTTATTATTGAGTACTTGCATGTTTTTGTTTTTTTTACTGAAGTTTTAAATTAATGGTATTTTGTTGTTTTATTTAAATGTTTTTTGGTTTTACGCTTGCTTATAATGGTCTTAACCACACTCTGTTTGTTGTTGTTGTTGTTGTTTTTTGTTCACTTTTCATCGTCGACTAATTGAATTGTGTCTGGTGACACAATATTTTAAGAGGGGGGAGAGTGTTACATGTTTTATCTTGATATGGGTTTTGGTGCGTGCCCTGATTGCTTGAGGATAATCAACTCTTTGACCTGTAGCATGTATCGTTCGTTATCTTACCCGCCAAAAACCGTTAGAGTTTACCGCATATTTGCTTTTAAATGTGACCACTGCATTGTGTTGTGGTTGACTTGTGATTTTATGCTGCTTACGTGAATACAAGCATTTTATATATATCAATGAGAGCTGCTGACTACAGGTTATCGAGACCCTGCCCAAAAGTGTAACACAAATAAGCCTAAAATTTAATTTCGGCACCAGAAGCCAGAAGACACGAGAGTGTATACATTTATGAGGCAAAAAGCTTTGGACTAGTTTCGGCTTGTTTCGGTTGTGCATTCACCTACATTTCTCCGATCAACGGTTCGTCGAAAACAAATTACGTCATTTTAAAACGACCGAAAATATTTAGGGCACTGAGCAAGCTAAGGCGGGGAAACCCCGTATTTACCCACCCCCGTGAATTCCAGCGCCGCTTTACTGTCAACATAATGTTATATGTACAATTGTGTGGCGGTACATACGTCATATAGTAAACATGCAAAAAATGTCAACAGGAGTTGCAGATATTACGTCACCTTTAAATGTACCGATTCTATGTTTTCAGTATTTTATTTTTGTTTTATATAAAAAAATACTGTTTAATGCAAAGGCTAAGTTATACTGGCTATGAAATAATATTAGTACTGCGTCGCGCTTTTTTTTTTTTAAGGCTCTGACTATTGAGTTAAGTAATTGCGAACTGCACTTTTCAAATGTTAAGTTTAACGGCCGCGTCTGTTTATTTTATACCAATGTAGTATATCATGTGCTGCCGTGTTTTAAATACTGTGGTTTGCCATTTTTCTGGTTTTTGAACTTTGACATTTTCTTTATTACCGTAAACACTGAAAAAATAAACTCAACCAAAATATTAAAATATTAAATTCAGCTGGTTTTGCCATATTCTATTCATGTTCCTACGATTAATATTTAATGAAATAACTTTTGAATTATTCGGTAAGGCCGGCAATGCATAAATACTAATCCGAAAAGGTACGTAATTTTCCTAAAATCGTCCCTAGTCGAATATGACTTTATGTTAATTCGTTTAAAGAATTGCGTACAGATATTCCAATATAGTATATTTGTACAATTAGAGTGACACGTTTATTAACGCATGCCGCAATTTAACGATGTATACCTCACAAAAACGTGCAGTGCGTTCACTGACGGCGCCGATACTGTCATGTTTAACGTGCTTCAACCACGTGACAAGCCTACGCAACAATTGGTGACCTAGTTTCGTGGACGCAAAGCTACTCGGGCGGAAATCAGACTTATATCCGAACAACCCACGCAAAAATTCTTTAGTATTATGCTACCCTGGGAAAAATGCAGCCTCTAAGTTTATTTTGTCCCCGTTTTTTTCGTTGACCTTTGGCATTGCTATATAATCTGGAACCCATACCTTATTCAACATTTTGATCGTCGGAATAAAATGCATTTTTTAGGGATTTTAAATAAGTAATAAAACTGACTGCATAAGTAGAAATATTGTGTAGGGTGTACTTTTTCTTTTATATCAAATCTATATGGTATAAATTAAATTCTCACAGTTTAACTCTATTCTGTTCCACAGAAGAAATTAGACCAAAAGATAATCAATAGTTATGGGTTCAAACTGCTGCAAACCGAAAGTTCCAAAATGTAAGATTTTTTAAATCAAGGTTTAAACAAAATATTTATAATTGTTCAAGAAAGAGTTTCTAGTGGAACCTAGCGATGAATTTTTATTTAAGAGAATTTTTATTCAAAAAATCTAAAATTACCAATTAAAATGGCGGTTGTAGATAACTGTAAATGACGGCATTGTGTTGTTTTGTTTAAACGAAGTAATTTCAATTCTGTGGATTAAACAATTATCTTATCTACAGACAAAATAACGTTTTTAAAAAGTAAACAATTCTTTGCAGCTGAGGTAAAGTTCACGGCGAAAGTTCCTCTGCTTTCCAAACAAGATCCAGACAGCGATCCAGTTATGTACGAAGTGACTTACGAGGGCACGTTTACCGGGCTCAACAAGCTTACAGGAGCAAAAGCCGTCGTTCTAGCAACGGACGAAGTGCAGCGTGTTGTTGGAGCGGTGCCAGTTGGCAAGAAATAAACATTTAACAATTCGTGCCAACACTAACTTATACGCAATAAACTACTGCCTCTAACCGAGTAATGGTAAAAGACTAAAGAATAAATTTTAACCAACGAATAACTGAGTGGTCATGCAGTTTTTATTTTAGTATTAATTCATTACGATCGATGGTGTGTTTCTAGTATATAATTATTTTTGAAGGAGGGTAACATTAGGGTGTTCATCAAAATTATAATTAAGAGTAACTATCCCCCTTTTCAAAGTGGACGTATAACCTTGCAAATTAGTTATTTTAAATGTTTGAATGTGTGGAATGCCCTGCAACTGCTAAAATCTAAAATAATTGTTACGACCAACTGACTCCTTAGGTTAAAAATAGAATTTCCAACAGTGTTATCCTAATTGGACGACTTTGGTTACACGAAAATGACACGGGAATAATGACGTAAACGAAAAGTCTTTTAAGTGACGGTTTTCTAATGAAAAATATACGTACAATTAAATGATTACAAATTTACCATATTTAAGAATAAAAACAATATTTACCAAACTGTGACTAAACAGGAGCCAAACAAGTTATATACGTCTCAACAATCACCGATAACTTACTAACTAAATTTATCCATGGACGGATAAACTAACGAAAATGGGCATGCAGTGAAAAAACGAGCGTTTTATACTTGAAATAATGGGAAAAAGAAACACAATTGCAATATTGTTCCCTACTGACATCGCTATAAATATATACCATAACGGGTGATGATGTAAGCTATTTGTATTTGCGACACAAAACACACATTGGATACATTTACACTTTATAAATTGTGCTTAAAAAAGTCAATACTTGTCGAAATAAAAAAACACTAAAAAAATAGACTTGTTTTTAAAAACTAAGAGATTTAAATTTCATTATGCATCAACAAAATGCTACTAACCTAAAAACTAAGAAAAAACTGAGAAAAGACGATTAGCATAAAATATAATTAAAATACACAGGTAATGCATATGCAAGACGATTAATTTTCTTTCAAATTACGCGTTGGGAACAGACAGGATTAGTATTCCAACTAGCGGCCGCATTTGGAGTTTTTATATTTAGTTACCTCGGGAAAATAATTAACCCCTTTAGTATATCGTCAGATCATATGTAAATTGTCAGGCCATTTGGTGAAATTTAATTGTTGGGTAATATGAACATGCTTTTACTGTTTCTTGTTTCCATTGAAGCATTAGGTTCTTTACCTTCAGGGGCAACTTTACCGCCTGATTTGTGAATAACTGTCGGTAAGTTTTAAACCAGTGAAAAACTCGTTTTTAAATTGCATGAATCGGTTGTGCCGATTACCTGCGGTCACCCTTTTTGCCAAAGTAAAGTTTCCTGACATAAACTTTAAGTAATGAGGTGTGCCCCGCAAAATAATTAAATTTTAAGTTCTATAGTGTTGGTTGATAGGGTTTATGTACATAAATCCCTTGCAACATTAAAATACATAATATTATCAAAAAAGTGAAAAGTTACGAAGTAATACAGTTGATAAACGAGTGATTCGTTGCACTATGCAGCTCCAATTCATCAATCGTCATCGTCATTACTTGATCACGTGGGCAAATGCAGAACTGCATGACGTCATTGATCTCCGATTGTTTAAGAACACGAGGCCAGATCATTGGACTCACGATCTCTCCGCTGTGGTAGGAAAAATAAGAAGAACGTAAGTTTCAGTAATCTTATATGTGATAATTAATATACAGTGTCTATTGTAGGTAGGTTACCGTAACATATAATTCATAAGTTAAACATTTATTTCTTGATTTAAAACAACCGACCTGAATGATTGTGAAGCTTGAAAACCACCCGCATTAAATTGGTCCTGTTCTTGTCCGAATATCAATGATCCCCCACCTTGCATTTCTCCTCCGCTGTATGGTGAACTCCCTAAGCTGACACCATTAACGTACATTCCAACTTGTGCTGATTGTGATGAAAACCAAACGCACAAGTGTATCTGATGGGAAATTAAAATCAATAATGCAATTTTTGGCAAATAATAAATAGATCGACGGAACTCGTACCCATAGATTATGAAAAATAATAATATAATTTATATGAAAAAAAATATTGATAGCCTGGAAAATTACTTGTGTAAAATACCAGAAGGGCGTTACAAGAAACGTATAAATCTTAAACCAATCCTCGTACCCATTTATTCTTCATGCTCTGAATAGAAAACGATATTGGTTCGGTATCATCCAAGTAGATATCTAAACGTCTGGGAGTTTTCAGTATGATCACCATTTCATTGTCCCGCTCATCACTGGTTGCATAGCTGAGCAAAGTGTCGCCGCCAAAGTAAGAGTTTCGAAACCACATGCAAACAGTGCCAGCAGAGAGGCTAGGCACATTTGAACGATATCGAATGTAATCCGTTACTTGATCAGCACGAGGGAAATTGTATACATCGCTTGGACAACCTTTGTAAGAATATTTAAAAGCTCAATAATAATTATATTGAATAAGATCAACCGTGGTTGTTACTGTGTAGTTGTTTATTCTAGGATAGGAGAGGAGGACAGGTTATTCATGTTTATCCCAGTGAATGTGTAAACCAAGGGGGTTAACACACGGGTAATCGTCAGATTACCTCGCGCTCACCATCAGGTTATCGGATCTATTGCAGAATGATAGACACATTTCGTCAATTTGGTAGAACCCATTAATTCGCTGGGTTCAGGCAATGTCCTTTAAGTGCCTTGCCCAAGGACACAATTAACAGTTTCGATTTCCTAGCTTTTGGTTGAAAGTTGTCGCACAAAACAACCAGACTAACCGGTTAGACTGTTACTTGTTTTTCTACTGCATTTAGTGATCTTTAAAACAAATCGCCAATACGTAAACCTCATTTTAACACTTGAACAATAAATAGCTTATAGCTGTTATCTTTTGTGTATTAGCGTCAGATTACCTCTTCGCCTCATCTTACACTTTAGTTTTGGGTACAAATCTTGCTTTTAGTTTAGTTTAGTTAATTTTTTGTTTCCACGATGAAAACACGAAGTAGCATATCTTTGATGAAATTTTTAAAACGGGAAAAAGACGACAAAAAGTCGTTAAAATACATCTATAATCTAATCAATATGTACTTTAGCTATATTTAGACGTAGCCGCCAAACTTTAGCTGACTTTTAAAAAGACCACTAGAAATAAAATTTAACCACATATACTTAAGTTTCCATAAACGAGTGGGGTTAACTCTTTGACAAGATGGCTATTCTTTGAATTACATCAAGTTTGTGCCCTAAGAATATGCTTTTTAACCTAATACCAAAATAAAGACAACAAAAAATGTGATATTCATTTTCAAGAAGACTTAACTGTGCATACGCGGCAATATTGGGATAATTAAACTTGTACTAACCTTCAAAATACAACACCCAGTAAACAACAAGATAAGCTTGCCAGCCTGTAGACAGATCAGTGCGCTCCAGTTTGACCCAAAACCCAGAGGAATCAATATCACCCATAGTTAGTTTAAATGTGTGCGGCAAAGATGGATGGTAGGTTGCTACTGATGCTTTAACCATAGAAGGTACAAAATTAATGCACTTTTGGTAGCTTATAAACTCCATTTTCGTCGGAGTATCTGAATTCGAATGAATTTCAGTTTGTCCTTGCGTTGGTGACGGTTCTGTAATTCAACAGCTGGGGTTATTTAATCCGGTAAAAATGCATATACTGACATTTATACAAATGGTCGGTCCCTGTGCATAGCCAAACATGGGATCGAAACTTGCCTCGGAAAAATAAATAAATCCCGTAAATACGTATTGTCGTGTGGCCGAATGATTAACTCGAACGATACATATACGGGCCTATTAAAAAACGGTCTAGGATAGGATAGGACAGGAGAGGACAGGAGAGGACAGGAGGACAGAAGAGGACAGGAGAGGTCAGGAGAGGTCAGGAGAGGACAGGAGAGGACAGGAGAGGACAGGAGAGGACAGGAGAGGACAGGAGAGGACAGGAGAGGACAGGAGAGGACAGGAGAGGACAGGAGAGGACAGGAGAGGACAGGAGAGGACAGGAGAGGACAGGAGAGGACAGGAGAGGACAGGAGAGGACAGGAGAGGACAGGAGAGGACAGGAGAGGACAGGAGAGGACAGGAGAGGACAGGAGAGGACAGGAGAGGACAGGAGAGGACAGGAGAGGACAGGAGAGGACAGGAGAGGACAGGAGAGGACAGGAGAGGACAGGAGAGGACAGGAGAGGACAGGAGAGGACAGGAGAGGACAGGAGAGGACAGGAGAGGACAGGAGAGGACAGGAGAGGACAGGAGAGGACAGGAGAGGACAGGAGAGGACAGGAGAGGAAAGGAGAGGAAAGGATAGGACAGGATAGGACAGGATAGGACAGGATAGGACAGGATAGGACAGGATAGAATATTCATCTTTATCCCCGTGAATGGGAAAACCAAGGAGGTTAACACACGGGCAATCGTCAGATCACCTCGCGCCCATCGTCGGGTTACCGGAGCTATTGCAGTGTGTTGGATATGATAGCCTAGACACGTTCCTTCAATTTGGTAGAATCCATTAATCCGCTGGGTTCAGGCAATGTCCGTAAAGTGACTTGCCCAAGGACACAACCGACTAGCTAGCGACCAGTTTCGCACCTGTAACCTTTCGATTGAAAGGCGACGCACTTAACTGTTAGACCAACGGGCCGGACTGTCTGTAGTGAAGAGCCCATCATCGGTTCGAAACTTCGCCCGACAAAAAAACTTAGTTAAAAATCACATATATTATTTCGAAAGGCCTTACCTGTAACAGCATTGTTTAATCTACAAACAATTAACAACATACCTAATACTTTCATGACTATTTTCGCAAAATTGTAAAATATCCTGTATAATAAAGAAGTTTATTTTAATACACGGCAACCGACAATTATACTATAAGTATTGGGCCGTCAGTCGTCAGATAGATTGGAGATTGTTCATAATTATTTAAAACTTCAGTTTTATTTTGATTTATATTTAATAGATTTATATCTAATAGATACTTTAGCCGCAAAGGGAACTTCAGAACATATCGATCGTTGCATTGCCTTGATCTCTATTCTTATGCTCTAAACGTAGGCGAAAATATTAACAAACTCGATCTTATGCAACACATTTTGTTGCAGAAATTAAAAACAAAGTACACTTGCTATGCTTAACCAGTAGTGCGAACTGCATTGTTTTGAGACGGGTTAATTTAAACAAAAACAATTTCGCCGAAAAACAGTTGCAATGTTCCCCGAAGTATTGACGTAAGCAATAGTCATATTTAGTATCGTGCAATTTCGTGTTAACGGTGGTTCTGATTTATCGTTTGTGTTTTCTTGCGCAGAAACCGCTCTTACACTGAACAACGTTTAATTGTGTTTCACTGGCTTTGGCTTAACAAATACAATGACTTTAGCAGAATCATATTGTACAGGTTAAATCATGCTTTACAAACTTTCACCATAACCAAAAATGTAGTGTAGATATTACAATTTTAAATGTTTTTAATGTTACAATACAAAGGCTGTCAGGAGTTTTTATTAGGTGTTATAAGGGGGTTCATAATGGGGTTCAAATATAAAATATAATATGAAAGATAAGGTTCAAATATAAAAAAAATCATAAGGGGCGTTCAAATATAAAACTCAATACATTAAATAACAAAAACCTTTTGGGCCGTAAAATCGCAGATACATTTTTGTAAGGTAAATGCAAAAGATGGTGTTATACGACTGTTGAATTTTTTATGTCCAACAATTTTTTATAGTGTAGTACTGGTTATGAACATAGCTGTAATCCATGGTGTAAAATATATCAATGCGTTTTTTGGTTCATTTACAAAAGTTAACAAAGTTTTTATTAAATTCTTCTTTTAATGATACATTCAGACATTGAGTATTCTGACGCACCAAACAGGTTCAGTTTGTTAATGGTCGACGTCATTACTTGATCACGTGGGCAAATGCATCGGGGTTTGACGTTTTGAATTTCCGATTCGTTGAGGACAAGAGGCCAAATTATTGGCCTTATAATCTGTCCGTTGTATTATAAAAGTAAAAGAAAGAATGACAAAGTGCTTATCTCTAAAATGTCCCAATCAAACTGTCACCAACGAGTGGGCCGTCTTGCAGTAATTTTAATTAGAAAGATCAAGTTACTAACCACAGGAATCAAATTTTAAAATTAAATTTTTAATTCGGGGTGTAGCTGCATGAATCATATCTTATATATTGCCCAGTGTTTTACGGTGTTTTAACTTAACAGTATTATAGTTCTTAAAATAAGTGTATTTTAACCTCGAATTCAAGTTCAAGTCTTTTACACGTAATATTCACAAAAGTTGTTTTCTTTCGTTACCAGTGCAATTAAATATGAGTATTAAAAGGATGGTCAGAAACCCATGATTATTCCAGCTTTCTTTTCTGTGTTAAATCTTCGCTTACATTGAATGAGTGCCTCTGGATTTAAAGTAGGCCAATTTCGCGAGTACAAATAAAATGCGGGCAGTGTGATGGATTTTGCATAGAGTGTTTATGTACAAATAGCAGAGCACATTATACTTAATTGCAAGGCATACGTGCCAGAGAGGTATCGTGTTCATTCGTCCCATACTACTACGGAATGGCAACAACGCCTAGCTGACAGCGACTTAATGTCGTTCTCACATACAATAATAATTAGATATCTCACTAAAATCATCTCTGTCATAGGTTTTCTACAGTCGTCTGCGAATTATCGACTGCGATTTTAGAACTCGGTTTAAATTTTAAATTAATTTTGTATATGAACTATGGTTATTTAATGTAAATGACACGAAAGACATTTAATGAGATTAAAGCTATACGACAATACGACATTACTAATTGCTGTGATTTTTTTAGTTTAGTCAATACCTTTAATTATTTACTTCAATTAAGCCACGGCGTAAAAAAACATTAGTATTAGTTAAATTGATTGTAATGGTATTTCCAACCTAGACTCTGGTACACATCATACATTCGATAGATCTGGCAGCCTTTGCTTAATGCAAACAAAAATATTGGCGTACATTGATTGTTTCACCGACCTCGAGTTTTACCACACAAAATTTTACAAACTATTGGATTTTTTGCAGTGGCTTTATGTTCAATATAAATTTAGGCCAGGAAAGAATATTTGTTCTCTTGATCATGATTTTCTACAAATGCAGTTTCAATGTTTAACGACAGCAATGAACTGTAATCAAGTTCTTTCGGGAAGTGCATTTACACTTTATACCTGATGTGAAGGCTGTATAATATAGTGAATAAAAGCAGTTTTTCTTTAATATAAAAAGGTCGAACAGATACCGAACATATTCTTAGCTCAATTGAACAAACTTTTTTGAGTAAACTTAATTACGTAAATGTAATTGTGTAGTAAATGACAACACCAACGTCCGCTGCATTTCTAATGACACTGCTAGTGACACTTAAATTGTATTACTACTATTCGGAAGCAATGTTTTAAATAACGCCTCACAAGTGAGAGGTGTTTATATAAATAGTCGAGGTTAGTTACGGTGCATGAATACCATTTTTATAGAAGTGATTTAAGTAATCAAACTTATTCACAGATTCTTTCCAACAGGTCACGGTTAATATTTTTTAAGTATCAGTAAATAAATATGAATTTCTTTGATATGTTAGTCATTTTTTGTGGATTGGAAATGGCTGTTTCAGGTAAACTTTTTTGCAGGTTTAAATTATGTAATTTTAATTTCTTGCAAATATATGGCAGATATGGCACCTCAAAACGGACAAACTGAGATTTATTCCAATTCAAATTCTATGACGAATACGGTATTTGTAGGATATCACATGTGCATAGAATTTGAACCATTTATCGTCAAAGCATCAGTTACGACCTACAATCCATGTTTGCCGCACACATTTAAAGTGACAGTGGGTTATATTGATTCTACTGGGTTCTTAGTCAAACTGGAGCGAACTGACCAGTCTACAGGCTGGCAAGCTTATCTTGTTGTTCATTGGGTGATATATTTTAAAGGTTTGGATAGTTTTATTATAACTTGTATGGCATATATTTAAAAGTACGCTAAGATTTGGACCCAAATCCAAATGTTAAGATGAAAAATGCGATGTGGATGTCTGTCGCTAACACACAAAAGACAATAGGCATTTATAGATAGCCTCCTAGATGTGATATAATGAGGTTCACGCATTCAGGATTTGTTTTAAGGTGGCTAATGTGCTACAATAAACAATTATCCACACAGGTACAGCATCGGTTCATCTTTTTCAATATAATTGTTATATAATTTTTAAATATTCAACTTCTTTCAAAGGTTGTCCCAGCGTGATATACAATTTCCCTCGTGCTGATCAAGTGACGGATTACATTCGGTACCGTTTAACTGTGCCTAGCCTCTCTGCTGCAACTGTTTGCATGTGGTTTCGAACCTCCAGCTTCAGCGAAGACACTTTACTAAGCTATGCAATCAGCAAGCAATCTAATGAAATGTTGATCATGCTAGAAGGTTCAGCTCAGATCGGCTTTTACATAGATGATACCATAGAAAAATTATTTACTGTTCAGAATATGGCCAACAAATGGGTAAGAGCAATCATCATATTTGATACGATACATCGTCAAGCAGGATCTTATGTCTTTTTACACTGGACATTTTCCAGGCAAAATATATTTTGATCCCTACATTTTGTTTTAATTTATTTTTTAATATATGTTAAGTTGAAATAAAAACGCACCGTCTATTACACCATAAGTATCGCAGCCGGACATTCAAGCAGAACCAAAACACTATTACAGCTTTCGTATTCCATTTCTTTCAAGTTACGCAGTCAAAATTCGGGTTTTATATTATTTTACTTAGTAGGCTTTTATACATTTGTGAACTTCATTTCTATACATAAAGCAAATTTTAATATTGAAACAAAGAGAACAAGTTAAATTTACTGAAAAATCTTACAACCATTTAATTTAAACTCTAAAATATTACAAGATACTGCTCAACGTGCAGTAACAATGGCAGCATTTTGACCAGTACGATAATTTCAATTTAACATGATTTATCTATTTTGTAATTGTATCTCAGACTCATATGTGCGTTTGGTTTTCAACACAAACATCACAAGTTGGAATGTTCGTCAATGGTACCAGCATAGGGAGATTCCCGTATAGTGGTGGCATAATGCAAGGTGGAGGGTCGATGATATTCGGACAAGACCAGGATCGAGTGAATGCGAGTGGTTTTCAAGCTTCACAATCATTTAGGTTGGATCTTTGAAATCAAGAAATATATTCATAATTTGTATATGAAATATGGCGGTCGCCGACTTTAATAGACACAATGCTTTAATTATCACATGTCGTCAATTTCGTGCCGTCAATCACAGTCCCGTAAATATCGGGACTTTTTTTTCTTATTTCTCTTATTTTTCTCTTTAACAGGGGAAACATCGTGAGTCCAATGATCTGGGCTCGTGTTCTTAACCAAACGGAGGTCGATGACGTCATTCAGCTTTGCGTTTGCCCACGCGATCCAGTAATGGCGATGACGGTTGACAAAATGGAGCTGCATGGTGCAGCGGGAATACTTATCGACCGACTGTATTAACGTGTAAATTTCTCACCTAAGAAGAGTTTAGATGTAAATATCTCTTTGTGTTCCCGAATTTATCATTTAATGAGTTAAGTAAAACTCAAAATTTCACTCCTCTGCAATCTTGTTTGCAGTCAACTTATAATTAGATGGAAACGAAACTATTAGAAAATTTAACTTAATAATCTCACTTTTTACAGAGTGACCACTGCTTTTAAATCATTATTCCAAGAGACTTTACGTTGACCCAGCAAAATCAATTTATTTGAAACGTTTCACATTTCACATGATTTAATTGGGATTTAAAATATCTTTTAAGCATAAACTTTGTAGTTAATTACATAGTATGCCATGCCTCTTTAATAATTTTTTTATTTGAAAACATTTTTGTGTAAGTGTTAATGAAAAATATTAATGACTTTTAATAAAATGTAAATATGAATTCGCAAAATAATGTCTGTAGTTAAAAGATTTTACGAATGATAATTGAATAGTTGTTTTACCGATAGATGGCGCTGATTGTGCAAACCTCTCTAAGATCGTATTCAACCGAAAAGTCGTGTGGCCGAACGGTTAACGCGCCCGATACAAATACCTACTCCTATACATAAACGGTCCGAATATGGGGGTGTGTACGAAACCAAAACCGAGAACGGCAAAAAAGCCGCTGAACGAAATATTATAACTAACAACAAGTGTATCGCGAGTTCTAAACTTCAGAACCTCTGTAACATCGTATGCAATCGAAAAATTGACTGTTGTGTGGCCGAATGGTTAACGCATCCGATACATATACGGACTTTCATACAAACGGCCTTGGCAACGAGCCCATACTGTGTACGAAACCAATATCGGCAAAATAGCCACTGAACGAAACATGAAGCTGGACAGAAACGTTATTATTGACAAGTGTATCACAAGTTCGAAGCTTCGGGCCGCAACAACCACCAGGTTAATTAAATTAGTATTTAACAAGTTGAATCTAATTGATGTAATAAAATACTTACTGTCAGATTTTAGTAATAAATTGTTAGCTTTACTTTGCGTATATACAGGTCAACTTTAATAATTAAAATCAACTGTAATTGTACTGAAAGTCTTTTAGTTTATTCGGCATTGTGGCAATTGATCTGTTTGTTCACATAACACTTGTCTTTACCAATGAATAAATGGGAAACTCTATTATTTGGGTCATCTTAACAACGAATGGTAAAAATATTAATGTTGGTCACGTGGCCATCAGTTGGTAATCAACGCACGCAAGGAGGTAAGACAAGGTAACACTCTCCCCATCTTAAAATATTGTGTGCCCAGACACAATTCAACGATAACATAATAATAAAAAGCAACATGTAGATAAGAAATAAATTACCAATCGTAAAAATATTACCGTAAAATATTTAAAAAATAAAACAACTGAAAGCAATAAAAACATGAATATAAGCAAAGCGAAACCAGGTGAGTGTTGGATGATAACTGCAAATACGTGAACGTAATGTTAAAACGAAGAAATGAAACAGTTGGGTGCACAGGTGACAACGTAGTTAATTTAAACAAAGCTAGTGTGCTTGTGTTCATCGTCGCTTAAAGTCCGAAAGCACTGGTCAAAAAATTACCTACACTACAATTACCCACACTAAACTTTTAGATGAGTTTCTCAAAAACATGTAATCAGCTGTCATTTCTGTGCATAAATAGCTTGTTTTTGCAATAAGTATTTCACAACCCATTCAACACAACTTCTTTAAACAATAAAATACAACAGTAATATATGGAAAATAGATGTTCTAACGGTTTTATAAGTGGGAAGTATCAACAGCGACCGGTAAAGACATTGTAACATTATAAGAGATTGTTCTCATGCGGGTCACCGTCAAAATATATATGACTTGCATTAATTTCAGTACAATACTTTATTCCACCAGGTTTAAAAGATGTTTCCTAAGTGCCTGCCTTAAAATACAATCGACTTGTTTCGAAACTCAAACGTTACAGCTGAAAGGATATGCACCTACTCACCAATCTATTTGGCCATACAATATATATATATAACTGCTAAACATTTGTAACCCATGCAATAAAAAGGTTTGACAGGACAAACACAAATCTGTAAGAGTGTTTCAGATTTTGAGGTAAATCATCGCCTTGTGCAACACAAAATGAATGGTCTTAGATTTGGTGTTGCCCGATTTGGTGCGTGCAAATGGAGTACGCGCAGATTGGCGGCTTGTGCAAGCGTTACACAACCACCAATCGCAAGGCACATTATACTTAATTGCAGGAATTCTGCCCAGCCATAGGATGTCGAAATCCTAGCGTTTCCTTTTGCCCAATAGCATTTCATCTGCTACGTCTGGCTGACGTAGCATTAACGCCAATCCCCGACTCAATAATAATTCAAAATCGCTCTTAAATCAGCTCTGTCATTCGATTTCTACAGTTGTCCGCGAATTACTGTGTGTGATTTTACAACCCGGTTTAAAGATTTAGTTATTTTGTATGTGACCTATAGTTATTTAAATATCCAAAGCAAAAGACAATTGGAGAGGTGAAAGATTCACGACATAACTAATTATGGGTCCCATTTGAAAAAATGGGACACATATTGTTTTTGTCCGTTTTTTTTTTCTTTTTTTTTTTTTTTTTTCGTCAAACGCTTGACAGGCATGGCATGTCGCCCCGACATCTACCAGAAGGAATAACGGAATCGCAATGAGACTTCGCCATATGTTAGACAACGTGTTCTAGATGAACAGAAACCAAAATTTTGGGAGATAAAACCAGGGGAATTCCCCTGGGACGTTAAAAACCAAAACGATATTTTTTTCTAAAAAAATCGCTTTTTTGGGCATAGCGCTTAAACGACAGCACCAATTTAAATCAGATTTGGTGAAATGTAAGTGCATTAGTAACTGATTTAACACTAAGAAGAAATAAAAAAATTACCTAGGGAAATACCCTAAACAATAGGATTTTGTTCTCAAATCATGATTGTGACAAGCACGCCATGTCGCCCCGACATCTACCAGAAGGAAAAATGGAATCGCAATGAAACTTTGGTATTTGTTAGACAACCAT
>CH000017.1:644026-656433 GCA_000149265.1 Ciona savignyi | reverse complement strand
CTGTTTAAAACAACAAATTGCTGATACTTCTTACTACCGGTGTTATTACTACTAAGCAGCTTCTTCAGATAATATTGCAGCCATATTTAATTACTCTGCAGCGTTGTATTATATGATTTAATCCATTTTCTAAAAATTATATTGATTCTTACACATTTTTTATGATAAATAATATATACTGTAATACTAAAAAGTGGAATCTTTCTTATTACCAAGGTTCTCCTTTATATCAGGAATTGTTTCGGCCAAGTAGATTAGTTGCTTGGTATTTTCCCCTTTAACCGAAAGGTAATTTGCGGAAAACGCTTGGACCCATTTAATTAAAGCATTGGACTAAAACTAAAAGAATGTCTTCCTATATAACACAAGATGCAATAACCCCAGTAACTCGACGGTGGGTGCAAGATAACCACATACACCTTGCATTTACGATTTACAGGAATAAAACATGAATATCCTATCTTATACAAAATATATTATTTCTATAGAGACGGCAGCGTCGACTGGTCGAGCAGCACCAGGGTCACCACCAAATCGGGGGGGTCGGGGTCCATAATACGGGTGGTACTGGGCCCCAGGGGGGTCTCCCTCAACTGGTACCCGTCAACGGGACTGCTTTGCACGGTACCTCGACCTTCGGGTCAAATACGAAGACTGGTTTTCCGTCGACCACTCTCCCGAAAGTGCACCTACCGCACCATCACCAATCCACGACAAACAGTCTGCTGCCAGGCATCCTAAAAGCGAACATGATGCAACCGAAGGCGTTACACAAGTCAAAGCTCAAGGTGAGCGCTGAATTACACATTTACATTTATTATGGCCAGTTAGTTTGTTAGTCCGCCTGGTTAGTCTGGTATTTTAGTGCGATGTCTTTCAACCAAAAGATTTGAGGTTCGAAACTGGTTGCTAGCTAGTCGATTGTGTCCTTAAGCAATGCACTTAACAGGCATTGCCTGAACCTACCGGATTAATGGGTTCTACCAAATTGAAGGAACGTGTGAATTATACACAACACACTGTAATAGCTCTGGTAACCCGACTATGGACGCAAGGTGATCTGACGATTGCGCGTGTGTTAACCCCCTTGGTTTTCCCATTCACAGGGATAAACATAAATATATCCAATCCTATCCTATCCTATGTAACGCACCTGACTATCTAGCTCGTCGGTTGTGTAATTGGGCAAGGTACCTAATACTGGATTAGTGCCTTACCCATTGAAACTCCACCATGCAAAAAATGACTATGGTAAAAATCGATCCAACAACCTGTCTGGCCATGACCACCAACCTTAACCACTACACTAACCACTGTGATACTTAGTTTCCCTGCTTCCCCATCTTATTGTTTTCCACTTTCAGCCTTCGGAACCGACCAAGTCCATGTACGGGCACTACCAACTGCCGTCCATAAACCGACACATCTACCACCACTAGGGATTTCCCCCCGTTTTTCGGTCCCTTTCTCCCCGCCGCTGACGTCACCAGCGACGTCATAATTTGCACAAACATCAAAGCTCGCACTGTGTTCCTTTTCTTCGCTTCACGGCCGAGCGCTCCCGTTCATGACCAGCATCGTACCGTATGTCCGTTTTCCCACAAGCTCGATACGTGTCTTCAGCAGCGGCGTTACCCCCATCATCACTGTGCAACTTAGTCGTGTTCTATTTAACATTCAGCTTTTATTTTGTCACAACTTCTGACTTGTTCCGCCGCAATTCGTTCCGGCGTTCCGCAATGCGCGACCCTATGACCTTTTTTTCCGTAAAACTCCATCGACCCGCGGTTTTATATCCGTTTTGACTTACAATACCAATCCCGCTTATCGGTTCTAAATAAGCCTCATAAGTGCCGCCGAGTACGTCCCGTCAAATCCGCGTTTACACCTATGCCTTTGTGACGTCATAATCTCGATCACCGGAAATTAGTTCCTGTCAGAACATCCAATTAAAACAATACACTCGAGCACGCCGGTCTTCTCTTCGGCGTGTGGGCTTAACAAGGGCCTCTTTCCCCTTGTCATAATTAGTCTGATTGATAATGGTTAACAGGGCGGAAGAGCGTGTAATTTAACGCTACCAGACGGAATAACCTAAAATGAACGTTTTGACGCCTAAACGGAATTTTTGCTGGTGGGAAATTATATTGACTGAAAATTAAAAAAAGCTGATATATAAAATGAAAGCAGAAAATTTGATTCTTATTTTAATAAATTGATTCCATTAAACGTGAGTGTGATTGGGTACAGCACATAGGACCATGTTTTTGCGCATTAATATCTGGTTTATCGCTCCAGCTGTCAAAATCGCTATTTGCTCTGCTTAAAACAACCGACGCCCGGTCGCTTACTCCGTTGCCGGGCGACCGCGCGTTTGTGATTATGACGTCACGAGGCGAGGCCGAAGATCGATTAATCGAGAGCGGTGCAAGAATAACGGATTTGACCTCGGCAAAACCAACAAAAACGGCGACAAAAAAGACACGCCAACCAAATCGCTTCGCGCCGGTTCCAAAAGCCAGACACTCAGCACTTTAATCTGACCACGCTGACAGCAAATTAATGGATTTAAGTGCCGTCCTGTTGATACTGTTATTCGAATGCAACTTCATTCTATCATCAAAGTCCCGATACGCTTTGGCGATACGTTTCATGTGAATTCCTAACTTAACTTTTCGTTTTTTTTGCAGCGCAAAAAACTTAATATTTTTTACTGTAGCCCCTTTTTATTTAATCTCTTGACCCATGTCGATATTTCATTAAAACCCCTGTAAGTGCGACGCCTTGGACAAAATGGGCGTTTACCATAATAAAGAACATGGTTTCTCTACCTGTATATCGACATATGTTCCGACAATCTTTTGTGTGTTTAGGTCGTTCGATTTCTTTCGAAAATTGGTCTCTTTCTTCTGTTCCACAACTTTGCCCGTAGTTTGCTTTGACGCCGTTGTTATTGTTTATAAAGTTATCGAAGAAACTTATAAAATGTTGCGAAACGTACACGGTGGTATGTTTTTTATGGAGCCAAGTTTCGAACCACGGATGAGATCTTCACAAAGACCGTTTTTGTGTAGGGTTAGTTATATGTACCGACCGCGTTAACCAGTCGGCCACACGACCGTACTACACGGTCGTTTGGTGCTCTTTGCGCCACCTAGAGAATTGAAGTTAATAAGTGCACTACCGCGAAAGCATATGATTGGATTGATTCATGTCCTGTCGCCGAATGGTTAACTCGGCCGTTACATATACCCATTTCTATACCAAAAAAAGGTATTAGTAAAGAGGTGTTAATGGGTACAAAATTTAGACGATAAAACATTGAAAAACGTAGGAGAGTTTTTACAAGGCCAAACGCCCATGGTCTGGTAACCGGATCTTTTGAAGTACGTGGTATTCATGATAGAGTAATAGAAATATTTTAATCGTTTTAGTTGAATCCATAAAGTTCCTTTGTTAGGATGATGTTAATGTCAAGCCGTTAAGTGCATTGCGCAATACCACAGCATACTAAGTCGTGTAGCCGAATGGTTAAGGCGACCGATACATGTATTGATCGAAATTTAGCCCGTTAAAAAGTCGACGTTCTATTATGTCGGATGTTGTTTTATGTATGTCAGTGCTTTTTACAACCGAAACTGAATACTAAAATAAAATAGACCAGCATAACCATTTATATCAGTTTATTGGAAATCCACTCACGACGGGTGGTATAACGCGTGCAATCGTCAATGCCTACCGTAGGTATTTCATTGTTCTTAATACCACTAAGGTTTTTTTAGATTAACTTAATAATTCACGGGGTTTAAGCGCTGTCTTATTTTTGGCTTGCCCAAAGACACTAATTCTAAAGAAGATTTTTAAGGAAGAACAAAGATTCTTGGACGTTTGTTTTTGAAGATTTCATATTTGATAGACAATTTTCATTTTTAATTTATCTATCCAAGGCCTATTATAGCAAAGTTCAGTAACCTACCGCCCACGGAGCATATTCATTTAGCCTGTTCTCTTTACGAAAGAGATAATATCTAATAGCAATGCCCTAAATTTGTCAAAATCATCAAAAGTGAAGGAAAATCATCCAAAGTGAAGCATAATTGCTATTTAAAAATTTAAGGTCTTTCAGAAAAGGCCGGTTAAGATCTTGCAGGATTTTATTTGGGCCCATAATAAGTGAAGGGTTTCCAATTGTTTTATAGGATTGAGGCTGATTACGCTTTTAAAGACAGCTAACTTAATCACTCCTTTTGTCGTTCACTATTCCTTCCCAGTGACATATTTTCTTGCACAGTCATACTGCATTTAAGTGCTACGGCCATGTTCGACTGAGGGCAAGAAAAATAAATCCTTGCGCAACGTTGCTACCAATTACACCACGGTACTCTTTATCTCAACGCGTAGAAGTTCCCATCGGCGAAACAACGCATTTCTGATTCTACTGGCGCCATTGTTGAAAAGAAGTTATTTTATCTGAGGTCTGATTTAGATTTGTGAGTAAAAGATGGGTAAAGTGTCTTGTTCTTAAAATATTATCAATTTTAGTCATTTCGTCAATCAATTGATGTGCAGCAATTTAAATATACTGTGTTACTTTCAGCATAATTGGTAGGATATTATAGGTAACCCACAGTCCGGGTTTCAAAGTTACTACAGTGGGTCGAATATAATTGAAAAATATATTTTTTTTAATTCGCCAATTTTTTGGCTTGAGACAATGTCTACCAATAGCTATAGGTAAAGAATATCTTTTGAAAGGCAATTGAAGTTTTAGTATATACGACAACTCGTGTTTTGCCGCGACCCACTCCGAAATTTGAGCAATTGCATAATGTAAAACCGACTAACATGCCACCATAGATAGCTTTCCATATTGAAGCTTTTGTATATACGACAACAATTTTGAGCAATTGCATAATGGTAAAATATGAATGGGGGAATTAATTGTCTGTTTGGACAAGGTGCACAGATACCAGCGTTTAAGAAACAAACCAACGCGGCGCCGGCTCGCGTGCGTGTGTTTGGATCGTGCCTCAGGTTGAAATGTGGCGAGGTTCCTATTGGTAACGTTTAACGTATGGTCCATTTTTACTTAGCATGAATAAGAACAAGGTGGTAAAAGCTGTTATCGGCTAAAAACATGATGGAATCGCTAAAACCGAAATCTAGTATTACTGGAGCCGCTAGCAACGAAATGACCGGAGAGAGCGTTTATTTTACAGCTAAAAGCGACGATTCAAATTTTAGAAGGATCGCTCTTGAAAGAAGCATTGCCATGAAAACAAGTGACAGTGAATGTGCAGTTGGAGTAGTTGAAGGAAAAAGTAAACAAATGTCTAGTCCCTTTGTGAGAAACCCGTCTGTTGACTCAAAAAATAAGGAAACCACCTTTAAATTCAACACTGCAAGAAATTCAGAAGATTCCTTGGACAACGTCGTTTCTCCGACCTGCACTTCTGCTGCTGTGATATCCGTTAATATTGACTCCAAACCCCAGCTAATCGAAGCGACTGCTGTCACTGACGCGCTGGACACGTCAACCCCTGCCTTACAAATGATTAACAGCGACAACGACGTTATAATACCTGCTGTACGTGAAGCAATCGCCACCCCCTCAAAGCGCAGGCGAGAACCTATGAGGAGGTTTTCCCGCGTTGTACCTCAAATACTCATAACTCCAGCGAGTCCCAGGAACTCTCCAGCTCGCATCAAGCGAAAACTCTCACTGTTATCGTGTACCAGGTGCGTTTTTGTTGGGTTTGGTTACGAAACATATATTTATCCACGGGTATTGGTAACCTCAGCCCAATCTGAAAAATTATGCTAGAACATGCCTGGTTTTTAGCGGCCTATGAATATGTCTTTTACCTGCACCCGGAGATAGCCCATATTTATATGCTCTTTATCCCACGAAATGTTACATCGGCCATGTAAGGTCCCCTTGTAAGATATAAAACACGCGCGGTTATCAGATTACCCTCATGCCCATCACATTTGGGTAGCTGAAGCTATTGTGGTGTGTTTAATATAATAAAGACACAGCTAGCTATAATTACGGTGTGGTTTATTCTTGATAATAATTTTTGCAACGATTTTGTCATCCTAGTGGTTAACGCGACTAAATCGAATTGTCTTAGTGACTAGTCCATCTGGGGTGCGTGCATGCAAAATGCCAATAATAATAAACTTATCTTGTATTAACGTTTTATGCAAATTTGCTGGATGAAGGCAACTTCCCTAAAGAGCCTGACCCACGGACATAGCTGTAACAAATCTAAATTGAAAAAAAGTTTGGATTTCCCATTACCATATATTAGCCACCGATCGAGCTTAACAAATAAACTGCTGCGACCGGGTATCTCAGGATATCTTCGATCGACTACGCTATTTCTTCCGACGAAGTCGAGGAGCTTGACCTAACCACCCACACACTCGGGGAGGTGGTTGATATCCGGGGGGCGCTCACACTCAGCTACCATGACATCACCATGGATGTCCGGTTAATCCCCAAATTTAAGGATGCTGTTGGATATTTCTGCTACGGGGCAAAATCGCCAGAACGAGACTCAAGGTTGAATACAGATACAGGATTCAAGAAAATCTTATCTGGTGTAAGGTATGCTGTGCTTCCCAAAACAGTTATTTCAATGGAGTCGTTTAGGAACAATGGGGCAACACTAAAAGGAGGGAAAGAGGGAAGAAGAGAAGGAGGGAAACTGCTTACTAATTACGGAAATAATCTCGACCCCAGAACTAACCCTAACTTCAACCTCATGTTTTAAACTAATTCTAATGTCATAATCTTCATTTTAATGTGCGACTTCCCTCCTTTCAGTAGAAAACAAAGGAGACTACAAAGTTAAATGAAGTTTAGGGTTTATGGTTAAAGTTGGGGCTGGTTTAAGATTAGTGTTTGAGACAGGGTTAGAATTAGCTTCCATAGCTTTTATTGTCAGTTTCCTGCCTTATTTCCGCCCTCTTTTAAGTGTTGGTCACGTACCTCCGTGTTTTTATTTATTCGTTTTTTTACAGTGGAATTTTCCATCATGGCATTAACGCAATCATGGGACCTTCGGGCAGTGGAAAAACGACGTGAGTGAATAAAAGGCAAAGTAATATAATTATGTATCGGACTTGGTTTCTAAGCACGGATCACTGCAACGTATCATATGCAGAAGTCGCGATGGCATCATATAACTGTTATGATAATGTATTGAACACCGAAGAGTAGTTAAAACAGGTGATCGTAACAGGTGATCGATTACGAAGCCACCACATTCGGTTTATTGGAACTATTGCAGTGTGCATAATAATTAATATGGGAAAATTTCTATATAGTTTTTACGTTTAACCATTTATACATGTGTCGGTATAGCATAGTTAGGAGATTCCCAACTCCGAAAAATACGATCGAAATCATATTCTATGTTTAACGCAATGTGTAATTCTATTTTTGGCAGATTACTTGAGATTCTGGCGGGAAGGAAGACTAACTTTGTTGGTCGGGTAATGGTCAATGGCCAACCAATAGCGCACAAGTTTTGCCAGAAAACTGGTTACGCCCCTCAGGTTTAAAAAGAAAATAAATGCAAATATGTTTATCCACATATTTTGTGCTAATAAATTCCCATGTATTTACATTTGTTGTTAATAAATGCACATGTATTCATTTTAAAAAGTGCATATGTATCTATTATCCGATCGATTTGTATGGTGGTTAAGTTTGTTTTCCCATTAACGGGAATAAACCTGAATATCATATCCTCTCCTATATCCTGTTATGCTAATAATTGCACATATATCTATCTTCTGTAATAATAAGTGCAGAGGTAGGCCTACATATCTTTTTTGTTAATAAGTACAACACATGCATTTATCTTTATTTCCTTTTAGTTTTTTTGCAGTACTTCTTCGGCATATTTGTTTTACCAAATTAAAAAAATGTTCTGATGTCTGTTTTTACACAGGAAAGGGAGTTTTCGTCAAGAAATCTACGAACCAATCCAAAATACCGTTTACCTTACCGTTGTTAGCGTTTTTTTACTTTTTAGGAGGACATTTTGAATCCCGGATTGACAGTAAGAGAGCATATTTGGTATTCGCTGTGTCTTCGAAGGTCCGGCTCTCTTACCGAAACAGAGAAGTGTCTGCTTCTTGGCGAGATAATATCCAGTTTGGACCTGTTAAGGTGCGCCGATACTAAGGTAAGTAGGCCTAATGTCAATTTTAAAAATTAAGAATGTACATTTAAAGATTTTACGTGGTGGTGACATGTATAAGCGGGTTTGTGTAAAGTCAAAGCTATTGTTTGTGCTGACGTCAAATAAAGGTATAATTATAATTGTCGAAACTAAACTGCTAATTCTAAAAAAATCACGACTTTTTGATAACTGAATATTTTTCTTACAAACCCTTTATTTACAGATCATTTATTTTAAAGCCAATTTAATTGACTTCAAACTTAAGTTGTTGTTTTTTATGGAGCTCAGTTTCGAACCCATGATGGGCGTGTTGCTAGGACCCTTTTTTAATATACTTTGCTGTATGAATCGGACGCGTTAGCAATTCGGCCACACATCCGTACAAACTTGAAGTTTTTCCTCATAAGGTTGGAGATGCCTCCAATCATACCATATCTGGCGGCGAAAGAAAGCGGACGGCCGTTGCAATGGAACTGGCTTCCGCGCCCAAAATTATTTTCCTCGATGAACCAACAAGCAAATTAGACTCCAGTACGTCGAAGACCCTGATGCACCTTTTAAAAAAGTAAGTTTGTTATGGTTTACCTTCGGTCTACGCCTGCAATACATATCTCATTTTATCCTGGAAATCCGCCGGAATAAGTAGGAATTACAACGCTACCGTATAAAACATAAATTTAGGTCGTGCACGAATGAGAACTATAAATAATTTTTTTTGCGAAACCCCATTGTTTTACGTATTTTAAATAAATACATTAGGGGTCTTACCGTAGGGGGAATTCCCAAAGAGGCGATTATACACTGGATTCGATCAGAAGGTTTGTCTGCAGACTGTGGGCACAACTAATTTACAGAAAACAGAATTACAGAAATGACAGAAATTTGATACTAATTTACAGAAATTACAGAAATACAGAATTACAGAAAAAATCCATTTCTAATTTACAGAAATACAGAAGAGAAATACGGAAAACAGAAATACGGAAATACATGCAAACCTGTACCGGGTTGAATTATAACCGACGGAAATGTCCCAAATTTACGGAAATTAACCGATTCTTTTTTCTGTCACCGTTTTAAACGACAGAAATGTCTTAATTTACAGAAATGAACCCGTTCTTTTTTCTGTCATCGATTTGAACGACAGAAATGTCCTAATTTACAGAAATGGACCCGTTGCTTCTTCTGTCGCCGTTTTCAAAGACAGAAATATTCTAATTTACAGAAATGGGCCCGATTCATTTTCTGTCACCGTTTTCAACGACAGAAATTCCCTAATTTACAGAAATAACCCCATTCCAATTTCTGTCACCGTTTTTAACGACAGAAATGTTCTAATTTACAGAAATGAACCCGTTCTTTTTTCTGTCGTCGTTTTCAACGACAGAAATGTCCTAATTTACAGAAATGGACCCGTTTCCTTTTCTGTCGCCGTTTTCAACGACAGAAATGTCTTAATTTACAGAAATGGACCCGTTCCCTCTTCACTCGCCGTTTTTATAGACAGAAATGTTCTAATTTACAGAAATGAACCCGTTACATTTTCTGTCATCGTTTTTAACGACGAAATGTCCTAATTTACAGAAATGAAACCGTTCCCTATTCTGTCACGGTTTTCAACGACAGAAATGTTCTAACTTACAGAAATGAACCCGTTCCATTTTCTGTCACCGTTTTTAACGACAGAAATGTTCTAATTTACAGAAATGAACCCGTTATCTTTTCTGTCGTCGTTTTCAACGACAGAAATGTCCTAATTTACAGAAATGAACCCGTTCTTTTTTCTGTCCTCGATTTGAACGACAGAAATATTCTAATTTACAGAAATGAACCCGTTCTCTTTTCAGTCGTCGTTTTCAATGACAGAAATGTCCCAATTTACAGAAATGAACCCGTTCTTTTTTTTGTAATCGATTTGAACGACAGAAATGTTCTAATTTACAGAAATGAACCGGTTCCATTTTCTGTCACCGTTTTTAACGACAGAAATGTTCTAATTTACAGAAATAAACCCGTTCTTTTTTCTGTCACCGCTTTCAACGACAGAAATGTTCTAATTTACAGAAATGAACCCGTTCTTTTTTCTGTCGTCGTTTTCAACGACAGAAATGTCCTAATTTACAGAAATGGACCCGTTCCCTTTTCTGTCGCCATTTTCAACGACAGAAATGTCTTAATTTACAGAAATGGACCCGTTCCCTATTCTGTCATCGTTTTTTAACGACAGAAATATTCTAACTTACAGAAATGGACCCGTTCCCTATTCTCTCGTCGTTTCTATCGACAGAAATGTCCAAATTTACAGAAATGGACCCGTTCCCTATTCTGTCGCCGTTTTTAAAAACAGAAATGTTGTAATTTACAGTAATGGACCTGTTCCATTTTCTGTCACCGCTTTCAACGACAAAAATGTTCTAATTTACAGAAATGGGCCCGTTCCATTTTCTGTCACCGTTTTTAACGACAGAAATGTTCCAATTTACAGAAATGAACCCGTTCTCTTTTCTGTTGTCGTTTTCAACGACAGAAATGTCCTAATTTATAGAAATGAACCCGTTCTTTTTTTGTCATCGATTTGAACGACAGAAATGTTCTAATTTACAGAAATGAACCCGTTCCATTTTCTGTCACCGTTTTTAACGACAGGAATGTCATAATTTACAGAAATGAACCGGTTCTCTTTTCTGTCATCGATTTGAACGACAGAAATGTTCTAATTTACAGAAATGAACCCGTTCCATTTTCTGTCACCGTTTTCAACGACAGAAATGTCCTAATTTATAGAAATGAACCCGTTCTTTTTTTGTCATCGATTTGAACGACAGAAATGTTCTAATTTACAGAAATGAACCCGTTCCATTTTCTGTCACCGTATTTAACGACAGGAATGTCATAATTTACAGAAATGAACCCGTTCTCTTTTCTGTTGTCGTTTTCAACGACAGAAATGTCCTAATTTATAGAAATGAACCCGTTCTTTTTTTGTCATCGATTTGAACGACAGAAATGTTATAATTTACAGAAATGAACCCGTTCCATTTTCTTTCACCGTTTTTAACGACAGAAATGTTCTATTTTACAGAAATGAACCCGTTTATTTTTCTTTCACCGTTTTCAACGACGAAATTGTTCTAATTTACAAAAAATCTTGACAAATATCTCCCTCTGCAAAGCACTTGGCGGATGTCGACTGAATTCATTGGATTAATGGCCTGAAATAAAACTTTATAGCCTATTTCTTTAAATGAATGTGGCGTTTAAATATTATCTAGTCAGTATAAACAAATTCGATTCAACTCCCCCTGGCCTCTAGATAGCATGGTGACAAACAATGATGCGTAAACTGCTTCTGGCTTTTGCGAACAAAAGCTTAATTTTTTTCCAAGAGCGGCTAAGCAATGCGGGTTAACACAGCGAATATTGTACCTTAAGTGATAGTATGTAATGCGCTATTGCTTTATTTGAATATTTCTGTCGTTGAAAACGGTGACAGAATAGGGATTGGGTGCATTTCTGTAAATTAGCACATTTCTGTCGTTAAAAACGGTGACAGAAAATGGAACGGGTTAATTTCTGTAAATTAGGACACATCTGTCGATAAAAACGGTGACAGAAAATGGAACCGGTTCATTTCTGTAAATTAGGACATTTCTGTCGTTGAAAACGACGACAGAAAAAAGAACGGTTTCATTTCTGTAAATTGGAACATTTCTGTCGTTAAAAACGGTGACAGAAAATGAAACGGGTTAATTTCTGTAAATTAGGACACATCTGTCGTTAAAAACGGTGACAGAAAATGGAACCGGTTCATTTCTGTAAATTAGGACATTTCTGTCGTTGAAAACGACGACAGAAAAAAGAACGGGTTCATTTCTGTAAATTAGAACATTTCTGTCGTTAAAAACGGTGACAGAAAAGGGAACGGGTTCATTTATGTAAATTAGAACATTTCTGTCGTTGAAAACGGTGAAAGAAAAGGGAACGGGTTCATTTCTGTAAATTAGAACATTTCTGTCGTTAAAAACGGTGACAGAAAAAGAACGGGTTCATTTTTGTAAATTAGAACATTTTTGTCGTTAAAAACGGTGACCGAAAATGGAACGGGTTCATTTTAGAACATTTCTGTCTTTGAAAACAATGACAGAAGAAGCAACAGTTCCATTTCTGTAAATTAGGACATTTCTGTCGATGAAATCGACGACAGAATAA
>CH000017.1:613397-633878 GCA_000149265.1 Ciona savignyi | reverse complement strand
TGCTACCTGTGTGTTTTGTTATCTGGTTGTAACATATCGTCTTGGTCAATAAATATTGACCACACTTTGTTCAATGTAAAATCGAAATATCGTCGTATTTTAGTCTGACGAATATTCATGTTTATTCCCGTGGATGGGAAAACCTAGGGGGTTAACACACGGGCAATCGTCAGATCACCTCGCGCCCATCGTCTGGTTACCGGAACTGATGCAGTGAGTTGTGTATGATAGACACGTTCCTTCAATTTGGTAGAACCCATTAAACCGCTGGCAAAAGTGTTGTATCTTTGCGTAGCATAAAAATCATGGTATGAACCTAGTGGATTAATAGGTTCCACCAAAACTGAAGGACGCCTCAAATATTAAATATATACCACACCACAATAGCTCCAGTCAACCGCGGTCGGGGCGAGGTAATCGAATGGTAGTTCAGTTTTTTTTTTTCACGATGAAAACACGGAGCAGGACCTTTGTTAAAAAATTGGAAAACGGAAAAAACGACAGTCGTTAAAACCCGTCTCAAATCCAATCAATTATTAAGCTTCGGTATAGTTAGACGTGGCCGCTAAAACCCACTTTAGCGTCCAATAAATAACAGATGTTTTGTGGCCTCCCGTCTCATAAGTTAACTCAACCGTTTTGTCAAAAGAAATTAACTTTATTTAAAACTTTATATATTATACTTGATAAATTAAACTTTAGCTTTGTTGTTTCGGCAATTTACATATGTAAGTATAATTTTATATAGCCTATTTTAAATGTAATGTTATGGCGTTGTAGGGCAGAAAGCAAATAAAAATATCGCTGTACCACTGTGCTGTCACAATTATGAAGACACTCTCTCGTTAAGTTAAATTTGTTTTTTGCTATTTTAAGTGTTTTTTCCGCTTGTCAAGTGGGTTTAAGACTTATTCTAATAAAGTTGTGTAAGAATATGTTACAAAATGGCTTAATTGATTGGCTTTTAGACGTGTTTTAACGACTGTCGTTTTTGTCAAACAATAAGGTATATACATTATTACGTATCCGGAGCACGAATATTTCTTTAATTTTGGACTAACACTGATTTATCCAACCGCTAACATAACATAAAGAAAATCCGAATAAATTAGAAAACTGTGGTTTGTCGTCGCTGCTAAGTTTGTTGATAGATATAGACTGTTTATTTACACTTTACTAACAACCTCATTTAAACTTATCACGGAAATTAATAAGGATACAGACTTCCTAACGTCTATTTACTTTACGGCTAGGCTATAATCTGTTCTCTATAAAACAACTTCTTTATACTTTTTCGCTGTCGCGCGTCTGTTTTTTAACTACTTTTCAGTTATCAAATACATGCAGCCAATGTAGAGCATAAAAATAGAAATTAGTTAAGTTACCTGGGCAATTACAATGTTTAGATTACGATACAATCATTTTTGTTGTTGTTTTTATTGACACCTTTAAATCCCATAGGCCAGGGTTCAACAATGACCCTTTCATTTCCTTGATTCTTTTTCAGCGGTTTTCACGAACTTACTGGTAAAACTGAACTACTGTTACTCCGTGGGTTATATCAAGCTTTAAATTTAACTTTCGTATTTTATCACACATCCAAAGTGGTATTCAGTCCCTCAATCCATTAACTAATATATCGGTATTCATATCCATAGCCATGTCCATACTGATAAACTGTAGGCTACCTTATTTCATACATTATATACCCTTATTTCTATAATAATGACGTAACAATGACTCGCTCATGACATGGTTTGATCCGTAAACTTTAGGTTGGCGATTTGATGCGGTGATAATAAATCAACCGGCCAGAAGATCGAATTGTCAAATTAAAAAGTACTAAAATACCATATCCGGGAATGTAAGTTACAACGTTTTTTAATCAAACCAACCAGTAGTTTATCCGCTCCCCGACGAACTCGAAACTTAATCATTTTGGTGTCGCGCGAGTTCGACTGTGACGAGACTATTATGACGTAATAAGAAAACATTGTGTACAGGCTTGTGTGAGAAGGTAGAATGGTGCGGTGTCGTAACACTTGTTGTAAATAAAGCATTGAAGTTATTGTGTGGTATTTGCGTATTAGTTTGGTATGTCGTGGTTGATGTAGTAAAGATATGTTTTATCTTAGTAATAGGTCTACAATATATATTTATCGCCCACTTCGGTTATTATTTTACGCGAAAATATAAACAGTCAACATTTTAATAATTACATAGCCTATTTAAAAATTATTTAAGTATTTTAAGTTATTTATTGGCGTATTCTATAGATCTAGTATGGAAAGCACAGCAACTAAAAACAAATCCACCAATTTCTTTCAGTTGCACAGTGCACACCTTAATTCGTCTGAATAGCTTGGTCTTGGTGGGTTAGTCAGGTGGCTTTTAGATGAATGGTTATAAAATCAAAACTTGTTGCTAGCTAGTCGTGTGGCTTGGGACAAGGCACTTAGCAGATAGCGCATAAACCTAGTGGTATAACTATAATAGGTTGTATAGAAACTAAAGAAACATCTAAATAAACACGACAGCAATAGCTTTTGGTAATTTCGCATGATGAGGATGCTGTGCTGATATTGTTTATCTGATAACTTACCTTAGGATAATGCATAAAATCACTATCTTATTTTACCTACTATATTACAACAGTGGAATATTTTATGTAAATCAAACTGCCAAAGGAAAATTTTGTATCCATCTAAAAGTGTGTAGCATAGGCCTAGGCCAACACCTGTAACTAAACTAGATAACTTTTAGTTTTTTTTGGTGCCTTCCTGTTTTGCTGTAGTATTTTTTATTTCTTTGGTTAATTATTGGAATTTCAGTTAACGCCATATTTGTTTTGGTATATATATATATATGACATGTATTTTAAATTGGTTGGTTATAAACGCTACAGCGAAAAAAAACAAAAATAAAAATTGTATTGTATTGTAAATAGCCCATACCACATTAGACATTGACTTAACAGTTTGTATGTTGGTAGCCTAATGCAATTCGTAAAAGCATTTTCCTTACTAGTATACAAGATTACAAAGATATATATAGTCTTACTTTTACTAAATTCTACAATTTGTTTCAAAGTGCTTGGTAGCAGTAGTTTTATTGTAGTCTTTATCTGTGACCTTAATTTGTCATTTTGAATCTGAAGTACTAGTCAAGGAAAAAAGAACCAAGACTTAAAAAAGAAATCTTCTAATTCGTTGAACTACAAACCATCAGAACGGTATGAAATACTTTGATTTTGTGGCGTTTGGATCAATTTAAAAAAAAAAACATTTTCTAGCAATTAGTATAACTGGTATGTCGTTATTACCTTTTCTCAGTTTAAATAAATTAGCGGGTGCTTTTATCAGCCTCTTTACTATGGCACAGGTTTAAAGGTTTATTAAGCCTTGTATATAAGATAAATTAAATATTTCCTGTTGCTTAAACAACAGACCTACTTTAAACCGCTGTCATAGAAAGGAAGTTGATAAAGTATCCTCTGTTTTGATACTAAATTACCTTGACAATTTACAGAGAAGGTAGCTTAGTGCTACAACATAGCAGCGGAGATTCAACTTTAATTTACCAGCCTAGGATATGAGGTAACTTTGTCACAGATGCACTGGTTGAATCGGAGAGATGTTTTAATATTGCCTGGATCCTTTTGTCTGTGAGCCACTCATTTCTACTTTGATCACGGAATGGGATGAGTTCATTTTCATTGCTTCATTAAGCAACTGTAGATCAAACCCAAAAGCAAGCTATCCTTTCCTTTTGAATGGTATCTCTGCCAACAGTAACATCTTCATGTGTTTGTATTGTACTAACTTGTTTAATTTATTTTTTGCGGTTGGCTTTGATACATGTACAATGGTTTTGGCTGCATCCCGTTTGTCTGTCACCTGTAGATCACTCATTGTAATGTTGGCTTGCGTAATGAAGCATCTGCAATGGTCTTTGCACGTGGGAACTTGGGAGGTTCTTTGTATGTTTATTATTTCAGTTTTTCACAGCCTGGCCTTTTTGAATGAGCATTAATTGACTAATTTGTTGATTTGATTAGTCGGCGTGTGGAATTAGCTACAATGCAATGCACTGGGATGCTCACAGACTCCCTGGTGAGACACAATCGTCATTTAATATGATGTATCACGCACTGGCATATTAATACCATATTAACATTGGTACCGATTACTCATACAAGCCACATATGCATATTAGCGTAAGCTGGCTGACTAGCAGCCAACATTCAGCGCTTGGTTATTATTAGCAATTTCATTTGATTCCATCAACGCATGATTACTATACACACCAATTATCTGGTGCTACTTCACGAATGATGGCATTTTTAATTGGTTCCTAAGTGTCAAAATTGGGCAGTATCATTGACTCTAAAAACCCAAGTATCATTTTATACAAAAAAAGAAAATTAATGAAAATTTAAAACAAAAAAACTGCCCTTCTAAGATTACTGCATGACCGTGTGTGAGTGGCAATACATATTTTAAAGCAACTTTGCCCATCTTTGTGTTGGCAAAAGTATTTACACACTACTACTTGCATGCCCAGTTTGAAAGCAAAAATTGCTTCGGTATTCGATTTAGAGCATGGTATTATTGTGCTGAGTTTTCTGTGAACCGGAGAACGAAGTCTAATCAACTGTAAATGTTAACCCTCGTCGGTTAGATGCCGTAATTTGTTTTTAAAACGCTTTTAGAAGTTGGTGTGCTGGATTTGGTGATTGATTCTGTTAACCAATTTTTACCTATGTGTATTTATATTATGTCATTTTTGTCTGTATATTTTATATACACTCACGAAACATAAAAAACAGCTAGTCAAGATTTACATGCTTAGGGTTAAAATCAACTACTGCCACATACAAATATAACATAACACGGCAATACGACATGATGAACGCCATGAACCCAATCACTTTATATCATTTTATACGCTATAAAATTGTTCCCATTTCACTTACAGTTGTACAAGCTTTGAAATTTTAACATCTTTAAAAACTTTAAAATTTGACTTTAAAATTTAAGTCTACAAACTTGGTTCACGCAATTTGTACAAGCATTTCACTTACAGTTGTACAAGCTTTAGTTGTACAAGCTATCAGTTGTACAAGCTTCAAACATGGAAACTATGTGACATTTAACGGTACGTTTGAGAAACACAAGAAATAGCGGGGTCTAACCACAATAGAAAGGTTTACCGCTAAAAATTTGTGCAAATGCACCTTGCGGTTAGCTTGGAATAGTTTTACGAGGCTGTAAACCAGGCTTTCACGCTCTTACCACGCCCGCTGTTCAAAGTAAAGGAGTTGGATGGACGCTTGAACGGTCCATTGCACTTACAGAATGGCAGTAAAACGTCCTGTAGCCCGAGGCTGGAAGGTTTTATCTTGATATATATCGCCGTTCTAAACGATTGTTAAATTCGATTTTCGACCGGTTTGCCTTTTAAAATCGACTTTTGCGGTTTGATTTTACTTAATGCGTGGGCATTTACAACTGATGTTTTAAACAACTATTGTTAAAAAAAAATTTGAACGTCATAAATTTATACATACGATGTTCAGAAGTCAATTAGGATTTAAACAGCGAACAAATCCTTGTAAAAATGTTGGCGTTGGCGATTTTTAACCGCATATTTAACAGATCAAAGGCCCGTCCTAATTAAGCTTAAATTTTGATCGTGTAAGAAGATTAATTTCTGCGTGTGTACGAGTAAATGGACTCGCTAATCTCATACCGAAATACAGTACGAATTCTACTAGTTTCTGCGCCAAGTGTCCGTAACGAATAATTGGGTGTTGTTCGATTTGCATTTGAACATAACATTGTACGTTCACTTTAAAGGGAAATGAACCGGTAAAAGTCGCCACACAGTTTATTATGAGTGTATTGGTTTAAAGCTGTGATTTGGAAATCCTGCCGACGCTCGCGCTTAATCATTTCTGGCGCCCACCTTACCACGCTGCGCGTCATCAACTCTTATCCCATTTCCTGCAGAGATATGTTTGCGCAGAGAGGTGGTTGCCCGCCGTCTTATAGTCCGTGTAAACAACCCGCAGTTGTCATGTCCCGGAGACAATGCGAGAAACTGCCGAGCTTTATTAGCCACTCGAAGCCACAAGTACACACCGAGATATTGGCCCCTTGTTTAAACGTCCCAGGTTAATGAAAGTTCCGGACCGACAAAAACACGAACTTCTTCAGGCCAACATCACGTACGCACGTATATTTTATTAGAATCCAGCGTCGCTACATGACTGTTTTGTGTATCAATTCAGTATACATTCAGCAGCGTATCTTACAGGGCAATACACTGTCAAAGGTTCACGTGTAACTGTATATTTGATAAGAAAACAGCCAATACATTGCTTCATGACTGTTTTGTGTATCAATTCAGTATACATTAAGCAGCGTATCTTACGGAGCAATACACTGTCGAAGGTTCACGTCTAGCTGTACATTTTATAAGAAAACTGCCAATACATTGCTTCATGACGGTTTTGTTTATCGAGGCTGTAGTCATCAGCGTATCTTACACAGCAATACACTGTCGAAGATTTCAAACCAAACGTGATATTACGGTTTATTGGTAGTTACTGCGTACGAAACGACCCAATAAGTCGGATGTTGTTATTCCAACCACGCAACGCCCAACCCTCGTTTCCCTCACTGTTTTTCTTGTCGCCCAGTTTTAGACTCACAACGTAGCTAACCAAACTGGGATTGTTGTTTCAAACCGCTGTAAGTAAACACGCCGTCAATCTGCTTAGTTTTGCGATCCCTACAAAGTAACCATTTGCTTCCATTGAATAGTCAGCTATTCAAGCCAATGTACATGAAGGTATAAAACACAATTAAAACATTTAATTACAGCACTGCACACCGCAAAGTAACGTCGCAGCTGTTTTTCCACTGGAACATAATAATTATCGTTTTACAAGACGAAGTATTCGTGTTTTAATCATTATGTCCTCTGTTCGTGCGCTTGATAAGTAATTACAGCGAAACCAGTCCGTAATCTTCGAAATCTTGTTTTCTATAAAGTGATGCTATCAATAAGGAACAACAGCAATATGAAATTTCTTAAAAATAATCTTTAACATCTTGTTTTCATTTACGCGGTCCTACCAAGCCAGTGATATCAACTGCTTGCTTTTCCGGTTTGGCTTAATACAAACAAACTCGTCACGCGAATGGTGTAGTGTTCGTCGTATAGGACCTTTTGCTCTAGTTAAACTAAAAACCAACTTTTGTAAGTCGATCGTAATTACCCAAACTCTTTCATACCTAAATTGTTGTCATTGATTTTCAGAAAAGGCACCACCTTGAAAATTTGTCGTTTTTATACTTCGTATCCTGAAATCTATATTTTTACGGTACACAAGTTACAGCTATGCCTTTACCGTCGGAATTTTTTAAACATTTTTTATCACTTCACCGCCCGGCAATTGCTGTGTTAAATGTCACAGAAAAAACTCAAATTTCACAATTTTACAGCCTCAAGCACACATCGTGCAATGGGAAAACGGGTTGCATCCATTTTATACCGGGACATTAAACATCCATAACCAGTCAACGGTTTGCATCCAGTTTTCCGACATTAAACATCCGTAACCAGTCAACGGTTTGCATCCAGTTTTCCGACATTAAACATCCGTAACCAGTCAACGGTTTGCATCCAGTTTTCCGACATTAAACATCCGTAACCAGTCAACCGACGCATTCAAGTTTCCGCGTGTGTGTTTCAATCCGCCATTGCTTGAACAGTTAATATTCATAACATCCCTTCAATCCAAACCTAAGCCCCGGTAACGCAGTTGGGCGTCCATAGAATGCTAACCACCCGTGTCGACAATACTCTACGGTCGAGTTATGAAGTTTACCTTTGGCATTTTCAGCCTTTTTGTGCTCAGTCGTGATTTTCTGTGGTCGATTGAAAATTTGGCTCGAGGTTCTGGAATGTTTTTAAACTAATCAAAAAACCGCGAAGTTTAGAGTAAATTTGGAAAATTTCCTTTTAACTGAGTTTTAAGTTTCTTTCTACGGATTCTTTGTTAACACCACTATCCCCACTAATACCAATCGAATAAATACAACCTTGCTTGTTGAATCAACAGACGAATAAGCGGTTATATCCACACAGGCACATGTTCTTGACTATGCTTGTACAAAGACAGACCAATCGGCTTATCTGGCCATGTGACGAGAATGTTGATGTACATTAATAAGGATTTAAAATCTTGCGGATCGAGCGCTTCCTAGTGGCTTTAAAATCACTTTGTTTTATTGAATCTTGAATCACGGATTAACTAAATGGCATTTTATTTCTTTTAAGATATGATGTTCACGTTTAAAGCTCCTACCCCGTACATTGAACATCGCAGTAAACACAATTGTGAGGTTTGTCTCCTGCCGATCGTCTGTTTCATTTTTGGAAACATAGCTTATCTTTGTCTTTGCTTTTTGAAGCATACCGGGGAAAAGAGCCAGGGCATATAATCGACGCGACGAGCGTTCCTAAAGTCATATAGTAAAGCATGAAGAAGTCTGATGTACAACTTAAAATTTTACACAGCAACATAAGTTCTGTGTGAATAAAAAGTGGTTTGAACATTTAATAAACAGTTAAAGGCGGCCAAATATTATTTCAGTATTTCGTGTTAAATTGTTATATCCATTGATATCGACAGAGTTAAAATTGTCCGAATTACTTCTAAGGTTTCCAGCCATAAGATTGGCTTGCTGGCAGCGGTAGTTGTAAAGTTGCCTTTTTGTACGCCTCACTTAACCTATGTGATTCTATAATTCGACCTCACCCACCAATGCAATTTTAAACGGATGTAGCCTTCAAGGTTTCAATATTTGTGTATTCATTCCCTCCTTCCCTCCACCATTAGAGCAAATAAAACACTTAAAATACTACAACGCCGGCGCATATAAATGCGGCAAAACTGTCTTTTAAACCTGACATGTATGTAGATGTGAATATTTCGATAATATACGAACGCGGGAGTTAAACATGAACGAAAATGCAGCAATTCAAATATTTTAAATTTAACAAAATAAAGCGGCGAAGAAAAGTGTGCAGCGCTTCTTTTACTGTGCATATAAAATGTTCAACACACAAGCGCTCCTGGCGAGATTCGGTGTAATGTTCCATGTCACATTGTACCAACACACGCTCAAAATAAACTAAAATGCTATCTATCCCCTTTACGCCTCGTTGCCCGTAAACGACATCCCTTACCGTACAAAATTCAGATTCAGTAACCGTGTATTTCTACACTGTAGCAAGTAATGACATTTGTGCTGTGTACGAGACTAGTACTAAGTAAAGCACATTTAATCGCACACACAAATAACACGTTATGATGATGAATTAATTGTTTTTATTTTACGGCCGCCAGGCAAATAAAAAAGCCTATAAACCATATTAAATCTGGCAGGAAAAAAAAACACATTCAAAATAGTATGTTAATTTGGAACTTTTGCTTAACCTTACATTATTTTTACTGAAACATAGTGCTGATTAAAAAGCTATGTCGGTATTGCCATTTAATAAGAAACACAGCGGTATACGGTAAAATGTAAAATTAAAAAGTAAGCGCTTACAAAATACACAAAAAACGCGCATTTATCGTTGTTACTTGTTGTGTGTAAATTAAAAATTTTCTATATTGTTGTAAGTGATTCATTTACCTTGTCAAACGCTTGTGAAATTAAAAGATTCGCGCGTTTTCTCGAGCGGGGCTGTCGACTATGTTGTTTGTTTTTACCGGGATAAGGTTCGACCGCATGATAGGTTCGTTACTAATACCGTTTTATATATATATTAATCGGTCGCGTTAACCACTCGGTCACACAGTCGTTCAGACTATTTTGTTATTGCGAGTTCTTGGTTTCGAGTTCTTCTATTCGCGAGATGGCGCTATCGCGTCGCGACAACAAAGTCTGGAGCGACGTTAAATGAAGATAAAAGGCTTAATCAACGATTGTTAGTTAAAACGCACTGAATTATTCCACGAATCTGTTAGAAATAACCAATTGTTCAATAACGTCTAATAGACTCCAAATTTCGATGTACATATTCCTACCGCCATTCATTACCTCTCTTGACAATCGAATTAGGATTTAATTACCGAGTATATATTTTAATTTGAATCTTATTTGACGTTTAATAAATTGCTAATTATGACTGTTCGGATGCTTACCATCGCGTTTCTCCTTTAATAAAACCTGCAATTAAAACTGAATTTAAGTTATTAAAAAAACATAAACTAAAATTTGTCGTTGGGATTCAGCTAAAATAATGCGTAAATAAAACTTCCCATTTTGTTTAAGTGTAACTTTTCTGCGCTTTCGCGACTCTTATTTGGGAAAAACTAGGATAAAGGAAAACTTCACTCCAAAATAAGGATTAGGGAGTTGTATTAGTGTTATAATTATTTTCCCACTTTAGGGTTAGTCCTGTATGGAGTTATAATTAGTTTTGCTACTTTTATATACATTTCCTGCCTATTTTTTCTCTTTTCCTAGTATTGCATTTGTACTTCAGCAAATCTAACATTGACCTTGATATGCGCTCCACCTGTTAAAACTGTTGCCACTAACAGGCAGCAAGGTCCACCACCCGCCTACATACCTTCCGTGGGTTTTTGTATGTATATTACGTCATAACGATAATCGATTGGCCAGCCAATCACTCTCTGCCTCCGAAGCTAAGCGTAATGGAATTATGACGTCATAATTGGAGCCGCCGATCGATTCTGTTGGATGATGTCACTTAGAATGTTGTGACTTCATTTGGTTATAACCTTGTTAGTAATTACGCGGAAAAATTCGTTTTGTAGTGTGACTGGCCTGTGATCGTTCGTAAAAGGAGTTAGTTTTGCTATGATTTATTTGCTTTGACACACCACTTCAGTTTGACGGCTGTTTATTTTAATGTGATCGTTTTTGGTAGCGGTAAAATTGACGATTTACGATCAAATTTTTTGTCCAAATCCAACCAACCGTTTACTTCCTTCAGTAAAGCTGAAAAGGCCCTTTATAACGTCGGCTTAATCCCAATTCCCTCCCTTGTAATTTATTATTCCATCAAGAATAGCGGTGCCGGAATCTCCCAAATTGCTCTGTTTGGCTTCGTTTGCTGTTCCCTAGGGGAGGGAGCGGTATAGAACGTTTTCTGCCTGGCTGCTTGGTTTTTGTTTCGCCCACTGTACTCTACGAAACTATTTCGCTTAATAGGCCGAGAAGCGTGGCAATACGTCACTGCCGCGACGTCGTATTGCGCCGCAGCAAAGGAATGACCGTTCCATCGATCTACGAAGATTGTGGGATTAATACTGAAAGGCGGAAATAAAGTACTATCGAAATTAAAGATAAAACCTCCCTAAACCCCAATGTCGTTATAGCGGTTTCGTGTTTTATAGACTTGGTATTAATTTTCACGTTTCCTTTGTTTTGCAATGCATACGATTTGAGATTGTTATAGTTACTGTGCATACTCACTCGTCTTACTGTACCAACAACGTTACGGTCGGAATATACAACTTATCTATCATTATATAGTCCTGTATACACTTATACTCGCGTAATCCTGCCACAATTGCGGTAACAGCTTAACTTGCGGGCATTTTCTTAAGCGTACACGTACAGTTTAATTTATTTTGTTTTTCCTAGAAACTGAAAAGGTAAAATAGTGTTACTTATAGGCTTATAGCACAGTATCAGAGCAAGCAAAAAAAGAATTTTCGAAAAGCGCCAATGTAAAATGAGCTAATTCGCAATATTTATACCCAAATAAAATGATTTACTCCTGCGTTGTAGGCAATAAACAAATATTTAAATCGTATGCAAACTATATACTGCACATTTTAAATCGATTTGTGTGGTGTTCTATCGAAAACGAATGATGACGGTCAGCAGTATTGCTTGGTGACTTCCGATTTTCTACCAAATCCGCCCGAATCTCTACTTTCCCAATATTGCACTCTGTGGATTAGAGATCATGCGATCGGCGTGTCGCGTTTTTCCATGAAAAGTTCCTTAGTGGCTTGCGTCATTCAGTATTTTTACGACTTCTCCCTCGGCGGCGCAGTCTGTGATCAAGCCATGACGTCATTCCCCCTTCTCTCCCAACTGAGATATGCCGATCCTCGCTATCGTATCGATCTTAAGCAAGTCGACAAATCCGCGAGGTTAAATGCGAGCCGCGCGCACCTCACCCCACCCTCCCCCCGCTCGCCTTTCCATTAGCTCACGAGCACGAGGTAGGCTCATGAATAAGTCATAAGCACTGGCAGCTTGCGTTGCAGTCCGCAGCGTATTTTCCTGAGCCTCGCTACTCAGCTGTTGCCCGCTTATCTCTACTTACGCCACTGTCTCTGGAACGCTACATGCTCTCAAACGGAAGCTCAGATCAAAGTTAATTTAGCTTTCAGGCGAATAAGGCGACACTGCCGAAGGTAAGATTCGAAAATGCCGCACTGTAAAAGCAGTCTTGTCGTACTTTATGTTGGAGAAGACCATACCCGTAAGAAACCGGTTGATATTCTTATTTCTTTAAGACTGTTCCGAATTGTGTAAGCAAAATGCATAAAAACGGGCATGCAAAAAAGTGTTTTAATAAGCGTTTTTATCAATAGATATATATTGTACAAAACAAAGTATCCAAACGAGTTTTATTACAGCACTTTTTTATGTATATTGGCATGGTGTCGCTTTCGATTGAGATAGTTAAAAGGTTCACGCGTCAAGCTTATACGTGAAATTTGATTTTCATCGACTTTTGTAGAAGTGGCACAGACAGTGAACATGTTTTCTTAGAATATGCCTCATGCGTTTTTCGTGAAAAGTTGCTGAATTACTTATATATTAATATGTATATTACTAAAAGCGTAATATCAACGGGGTTATATGATATGATGTTCAAAATTCACGTGTGCATTGTTTCGACCCATGATCATCTCTTAGAAAAATGTATTTTTATGAGCTTTGAACCAATTGTCAGCAGAAACATACCTGTCAAATACGTGGTTGTTGCGTTTTTTTATTTTTTTTATGTCACCTGATTATGTTCACGTCACTTAGTGATATTCAGAGTAACCGTTATGTCTCCCCGTCTTAAGTCATAGAGTTTTAATGTCCTTTAATAAAAATGTCGGTATAGTCAGACCTGTTAAACAAAATGATTGCTTTTTGGGGGCAACACTAAAAGGAGGGAAAACGGGAAGGAGGGAAGGAGGGAAACTGCACACTAAAACTATGGAAACTAATTCAAACCCTACCTTAAACAGTAATCTCAACCTTAGAACTTACCCTAACCCTATGTTTAAAACTGACTTTAATGTCATAATCTTTATTTTAGTGTGCAGTTTACCCCCTTTCCCCCGCTCCCTCACTTTAGTCCCAAACTCCCGTTTTTTGAGTACGATTGCTGCGCACATCGTATATGGTGCATTAATTTGCTTGAACGCGTTGATGTTTATATCATCGATTCTAAGTGGCATTCAAAACCCCGATATCTGACTTATCTGTCCATATCGTTTAAGTGCAGATAATATATTTTAGTGTGCTTTAAGTAATCTGTTAGTGTAATACAGCTGTTCAATACGTTGTTCTTTTTACGATATCTAAACACGGTTATTTCATCACGATAATGTTGCTTACGAAGTTTTAATTTGTGTCAAATAAGTTATACAATATTTTAGTGAACTTTAGATACGCTGCCAGCATAAAAAACCTGGTCAAAACGCTGGTTGTATTTCGTGAGGCTGTTATATGTCTTGTATAGTTATTACGTTGTCTGTACCCGTTTTCTAAAACGCGTCAAACAAACTGTTTAGCATAGAAAATGCTCTGTTAGCATAGAAAAGCCTGAAAAACGGTGATAGGATTTCATATGAGGTTGCTATGTTTCTTATATAGTTTTACGTTGTCTAAAGTTCGGTTCATTGTACCCGTTTTTTTTTCGTTAAACAAGCTGTTAGCGCCGACAGACATGTTTATCAGTCTGTCCGATATACAATCGCGCACCGTAACTCACATTCGTGCAATTCCCATCGGCCCGCGAAAGATGGCAGTTTTGTGTGAAATTTCATCCGCGCGCCGTGGCCCTCACGGGATCTCGACCAAACTCGCCAGCATAAGAATAATCAGCAGTTGCTACATCTCGCAGCTGTCGGCACCGACGCTTCCATTCTTGAAGCAGCATCAACTCACGCAATTCCACGCCCTTTGTTCATTGATTCAACATACATGTTTTTTTAAGACAATGCTCATTTCGGACCACCTTCCAAATATACCAATTTCTGAGATACAGGCTTATTTCGGTCACTCTTCGAAATTTGCCATTTATGAGATACAGTATGGTAATTTTCTTAGCCAATTCGTTGTTTAACGGATGTGTTTTAGTAGTTGTTTATGTTATTATTGCCAATATGGTTGTGTAATCGTGTCGTAAAGACAGACTGAAACGCACTGTGTTTTGTATAATGCGTTTTATGCATTACGTCGGTAAGTGCTCGTTACGCTATAAACCCAGTTCATTTTCCTAATACAACCTTAATAGCCGGTAGCAGTTCATCTTTTAAAAGTTTCAGCTTTTTACCTAGACAGACCGTTTAATTACGTTTGTTTATGTGATGATAGATTTCCGCGATACTTCGCGTTTTGCGGTTTGGTTTCGTGTGAAATTAGCCGGACGGCCGCACCGAAATAAAGTTTCAATCTGCGTCTGTATGCGCCGACCTCTTTGTTTTGCTAGAGTGCGTTGTTGACTGTCGGCGGATGCCAGTAGGTAGTTTAGTACAGTTGGAGAATAAGATCGTCAATTTGTTGCCAGGCTCCGCTGGGACGTTAAACAGGTCCTCTAGATTGAGCAACAAACGGCAGATATAAACACTTTCGCCTGCCAGCCGTATAGAGATACTCAGTGACGATGTCTGGTGCTAATTGCATTTGTGCCTCCCTCGCCGCCATCAGCTGTCTCTTCTCGCCCCTTTCTCGTTCCCTTGACAGTTCTACAGGCCGCGCTACGAACAATAGAACTTTCACGCTTTCTCTCTTTAATGAGCTGCTGCCGCTTCGTCGCCTTTTTCCTTTCGCGCCCCGGTTTCTTGCGATCGTTACGTTGCTCAATCCGCGGTCGAACGTGCGACTTGCGAAGCTGATTCAACTCACACTTCGTGTGTATAATAACTACCGTCGACTAGCAAGCCGCATATCAGTCCATCTAGGTGTGTGTATGAAAGGTTGTAACTGTTTACTATAGGGACGTACATCAGTGTACATAGCCGTTTGTAAGGAGCTTTATATAAAAGTTTTATCAGATTAGGGTTGTCTATCGCTACTGGTAATTCATGCTTGTCTTTTATTCAGCATTCTTGCTAGGTTTGTTCATACGTTGTATTAGTCACCATTGGATACTTTGTGAAGGTCATTTGTCAATTGAGGATATATCACTACAGAGTTTACTGTGTCACTGAGTGTCCGTATTGACTCATAGCCCAGGGGCACAACTTAGACCAATTGGCCTCGCAACCTTGTGTTTGATCCAACACATAGTATCTTCTCTGTTGCTGTCAGTGTGATGATTTCTGGTCAGTCTAACTGTGAGTGGCAAGCAGTACAACCCCAAGTGAACGGCCTCTCCGAACTGCCCCATCCTCAGCAGTTAACCCCTCAGGGAATGGTCCCACCCGGAATCCCGATAATGTACCCCCAACCGCACCACGTTCTTACATCCCCCCCGTCTTCTGCACCTGCCTGGGTATGCTTGCCTCTCTGCTACTTTGCAACAACTACATGTCAAATACTTTGTACATGTCACCTCTCTAATACTTTGTACATGTCATCTTCAAAACGGAACACGTCGACATCATACAGCGGAAATTACAACACAGAACACCCAACACACTCATAAAATACCTCTACGTTCACATAGAATATAACCTCCTAATCTAACCAGTTCTTTTCTGCAGGATCCTAATTCCAGCCAAGATACAAGTGGGAGCGGTCCTTCCGCGCAATCCACCCTCACCACCTTCGTTAACACCCAGTCCATCACAAGTCCCGCCTCAACATCCTACATGAATTCGGTCAAAACCGAACCCCCGACCAGCTTCATGCCGCAGAACCCCGGTATCACCGAACCCGGGGTCACCCCGGCCCCAAACATGCCGCAGTACGTCACCCCGGGGATGAAAGAGATGCCGCAGCTAGCGCAGCACCACGGGATGTTCCCGCAGGCATATTTAATACCGAACGGACACGCATCGACAGCTGATTATGTTCAAGCGCAAGCTCAAGCCCAGGCAGCTGTGGCTGCAGCTCAGGTAATCCTTCGTTTGCCAACATTACTAGAGAACTCTCAATTTTATTTTTATTAATTTAAAATCCACTTTCATTTCCAAATTATATATCAATAAAGGCAACGTTTTCCAACTTTACAGGGTCAAGCAGTTGCAGTCGATGGGTCAGTGCCATCTACTTCAGTTGGTTATTCGGTAACGGGACAGCCGATTATTATGATGGACCCGAATCAAGTTCCTAACGGAGGGGTGCCTGTGACCCACGTTCAAACCCTAGCCCTGCCAGCACCTAATACGTCCACAGCTGGAAGTGGTTCAGTAAGTTTGTTGTATATTTTCATATTAAAGAACGTTACTTTAAATGGTGGTGTAATTAAAGACACCTGTTATATGGAATCTAAAGCATTCATTCGGACAACAATTAAATCTTAATCTTAACTTTGTATTGGAATAATTGGGTTTAAAATAACAAATTCATCAAATAGTACTGTATACATATTAATGTTAAGCTAGCAAGCAATACCACAAGCATTGGTTTCATTTAGTGATTACAAATTTTAAGTATTAAATGTTAAGTTCTTGTTTTCGAAAACTCTATTAGGCCAACAAGGTAAAAATTGTATTTCAGCTTAATTTTTAATTTAGAAACAATTCTTTTAGGACACTTAGATATTCTACTTAATATCATAGCTGTATATAATGCTATAGTTTTATATTCCTTCAATAACCTTTGATAATTAACTGTGTCCAATTTACATTTGCCCTTATGGTTGCTCAGTATAGAATGTCTTTGTTGTAATTGAGTCCTTTGTTATTAAGATATTCAGGTTAATTAGATACTCGGTAGAATTATTTGTTTTAAAAGATTGTCCCTGGGGAAATTCGACAAAGCCCTAAAAACATTTATTGATTGCTGCAACATTTTTTTGGTTAGTCAGTTTTGTATTGAGTTTAATTTACTAGTAAGTCATAAAGGTTCAAATTGTTAGATTTTACTTTCTTGGTGGTAGAGCAGTATAAAAATTAATAAACTTAAAACATCTGTATAAATCCTATCATCACAACATATGTTTTCGAGCCAACTTCATTTGTTACGTTTGCCATTTAGTCAGATCTGTGCAATTACACTGTGACATCAAAGCGTAGAGGCCATACCAAACGGGCCCATTAGAGAACGCCTCTAATTCCCTCCGGATGTGTGTAGGAATGCTTTATATAGAGGCGAAATTATTGGCCCTGTTGTTGGGCCTTGGAAAGTGTGGAGGTACTTCGAAACAGATCAATGTTGATCTAAATTATTCATGGCCCCACTGTTCAGCCACCGCAAGGTGTTTGAAAGAAAACTAATCGATTGGAATAGATTCCCCCCAAAGTTGCACTTAGCCTAAATTGAATATCCGCCTTATTTAAAAGAAGAAATGACATCTAGCTTGTACAAAAATGACCAATTAGACAAACCGTAATTGATAAAAACCCAATTCTAAAATATTACTTAGGTAAAAATTAACTAAGCTATGTAATTTGCTATAAAAGTCCCAAGTTTTTATATATTTTCTACCATTTTAAAAGTTAAACTACCCCAAATTTAATGTACCTTGATTTAAGCAAAGTAATGACTTGCAGCTTGTGGGAAAAAAAACGATTGATAAACCGTAATTGAAGATTTGAAAACAAATCTATAACATCACTTAGATATTTAACAACTGACCTACATTAGTGCATTTAAAGTTCAAGCTTTTAAAAGTTGTCAACCTTTATTATGTATAAATTTTAGAGTTTTGTTTTATAATTTTGTGGAGAATTTCATTTCTTTTTACCGACATTCCTTTACCTTTTTTATTGTCTCAACCCATATTTAAAACAGGATTTAACTGCTTACTGCCCTTCATTATTTAAAGCACGACTCTTGTAAAACTGATAAATACCACCTTTGTGAATCATTCTATTACATGGTAGAAAGGCAGATGTCTTATACACTGTTACTCATATATATGTTGTATTTCCTTAAGCTAGGAATTAAAAGTGTCCAGGCAGTAGTCTAAAAGAAAAACCAATATCTTCCCAGTATGCATCCAAGAAAAAATCTATATCTTAATAAATACCAATTAACTGTCCTATAAGGATGCCAAAATTAATCTAAAAACTCTATTTACAATTCTTGGCACCAAATGGCCTTTAAATCTCATTACTGGCGTGACCTATAGTAAAAATAAGCACATCGATATATTGGTTATCAGTTCTAGTCAAACTTTATATCAGAGATAATAAACAGCAAAGAGTGCGTTAACACACTATGTTGCCGTGATAATGATAATATTGTGTTTTGCACCCCTGTGAACACAACAGGTTTATACCAGTAACTAAAGGGCAACACTAAAAGGAAGGAAATGGGGGAGGAAAACTGCTCACTAAAATTACGAAACTAATTTAAACCCTGCCCTAAACACTAATCTCAACCCCAGAAGTACCTTTAACCCCATTTTTTTAACTTACTCTAATGTCATAATCTTTATTTTAGTGTGTAGTTTCCCTTCTTCCCGCTTTTCCTTATTTTAGTTTTCCCTGTAACTATGAAACAACACAGCCCAATTTTTAGTGTTTTAATCAACCTTTTTTTAACAGGCAGAAGAAGCATCAACATCAAAGAGTGAAATAATGGACCCGAGTAAAATCTCGGCCCAAAAACGACTCCATGTCTCAAATATTCCGTTCCGTTTTCGTGACCCAGATCTCCGACAGATGTTCGGGGTAAGTCTCTCATTTTTCTCAGTCTCTCATTTTTAGCCACACATACCTTTTTATATTTTACTCTGTCATTTTAAGTTGGATTTTTTTTAGGCACAAATACCTTTTTATATTTTACTCTGTCATTTTAAATTGGATTTTTTTAGGCACAAAAACATTTTTATATCTTACTCCGTCATTTTAAGTTGGAATTTTTTAAGCACAAATACCTTTTTATATTTTACTCTGTAATTTTAAGGCTCTCATTTTTTAGCCACAAATACCTTTCTATATTTTACTTTGTCATTTTAAGTTGGAATTTTTTAGGCACAAATACCTTCTTATATTTTACTCTGTAATTTTAAGGCTCTCATTTTTTAGCCACAAATACCTTTCTATATTTTACTCTGTCATTTTAAGTTGGATTTTTTTAGGCAAAAATACCTTCTTATATTTTACTCTGTAATTTTAAGGCTCTCATTTTTTAGCCACAAATACCTTTCTATATTTTACTCTGTCATTTTAAGTTGGATTTTTTTAGGCAAAAATACCTTTTTATATTTTACTCTGTCATTTTAAGTTGGATTTTTTAAGGCACAAAAACCTTTTTATATTTTACTATGTCATTGTAAGTTGAATTTAAGTGGTGACGATTGTGAAAGTAACTTTATTTCCATTAGAAACACGGAAAAATCGCTGATGTTGAAATTATATTCAATGAAAGAGGGCTCAAAGGGTGAGACTGACTTTTAGTTTATTTTTGTTTCCACAATGAAAACACACAACATAACCTGCTATAAAAACATGGGAACACAAAAAGTCGACAAAATAAGAATTGTTAAAACAAGTATCTTGTGAAAAAAGTCAGTATTAAGGTACTGAAAAAGACACAGAAGTTTAAATTTGAAATCTTTAAGTACAAAAACATGGAAACAGAAAAAGTCGGCAAAACAATACTGGATAAAACACGTCTATAATCCAATCAATTATTTAGTGTGGGTATTTCTTGCTCTTCCCTTCTATATCTAGTGTAAAAAGGCAGTATAAAGGCACTGAAAAAGACACAGAAGTTTAAATTTAAAAAGTAATTCATTACATTAGGTGCTGCAAAAAGTGTCCAACTTATGTGTCCGCAGTGTTACAAAGAGGCTGTTATAGAAACAAATATTATCTTTTACCAAATTAAGTTTTTTAATTAGCTTTTTTACCCACTTTTTTGCCATTTTATAGATTTTTATTTATAAAAAACTTACTTTTTATAAATATCTTAAAACACAACAGGAAAGGGTAGGGTTAAAGTCTAGGTCATTATCTAATAATAGTTGGGAAAATAGCTTATTTTTCAAATATATTTCTTTGCATGCATTTACCTATGTGCTTGCTAGCTTGCACATGGGAAAAGTCCGCGTGACGCAGGGTGGGTGCTGAAG